>JASKGM010097903.1:0-12598 GCA_034509205.1 Ceratonia siliqua
TATAATACAACCCGTTAACAAAAATATTTTTCAACTAGAGTTGTCAAACGAAAGTAAATCCGCCTCAACCTGCTACTTAGATGGGGTGGGCCAAGGCAGTCGGTCCTGTCCTTTACAAGTTGCGAGATTGGTAGGCTAACTTGTCATTTATAGTGTAGTTATATTACAGTTTATTTTTTTTTTGTAATTTCTAAAAATTATAAAATAGTGGTATGATTATTATTTTTTAAAAAAAATTAAAGTTTGATTCTTAATATTATACAATTTAAATTTTTTTAAAAGGAGAGATTATATGTAAACAGATGATTTGCATACTCTTAAATTTAACCCATCATTTTAAATGAGTTGAACAAGCTAACCCATCGTGCTCAGTCATTTCTACCCTCAACATGACAAGAAGCCTGAAGACTTTGATTCACATTTATCAGAAAACCCTCTCATCTCCCACAGCAACTCTCACCGCGTTCATCTTCCACTCCATTCTTCCTCCTATGCAAGACCGTCCTTGTTGCACCCCAAGTTCAATACATGATGACATAAAAAATTATAAATCTTCACACACACACACACACACACACACACACATATTTAATGTAAAAAATACTTAAATTATTAATTTAATTTGCATAAATCTAATGAAATTACGCTCCAATTTTTGATGTGACCTTTACTTTTTTAATCAAAAAATCTTGCCACTAATATTAATATATAACTCGTTATTTTAAGCGTTTATTATTAGTTATAAGTTATATTTGTGAATTAAAAGTATATCATAAATGCAGTTCAAAAGAGGAGATGGAAAGGACAACTAGGTTTATATCTGCATGATTATTTCAGTTTTATTGAAACAGATGGAAAGGAGATTACATAATGAAAGGAGAATTGGAACTTCTCAGAAGAAGGATAATTTAACTTTGGGCATGAAATATTAGTATACTTTATGGATCTCAAGTTAACTATATTTATTGGGTAGAATTATTTTTAAGTTTTGGTGAAAGATTGAAGAGGAAAAGGCGTTGGTAAAACAGACGTAAAAGATTACCACAATTGATTGACTTGATAATTGATTGAGTGGCTATGACATAAAACTTTCATCAACGTTGAGCCCATGATAGAGATTGATGGTTAGAAAAATTAATCAAACAAATTAATATCATATACTTCTTACCTGATCAGTATATTAAACTTAGTCATAAACTCCCCTAAAACAGCTATGACAGCATTGGTGAACATCCTAATTGCATACAAAGAGTTTGAGAGTTTTCTGCTTCCAGGATTACCTGCGTATATTAGACATAGAAAATGTCCACTGATTAATTTTCAGCATATAAGTACAATCAAAGTACATGCAGAGTTTGAAGGCAGTGGTTAACACAGAATCAAGTTAAAAGGAGAGCATTTGCATAATTAAAATAAGTAGTTTCAAATTTTGAATTAAGTGAGGGTAATGTTTAATTGAGAATCAAGTTGAAATAAATGCATCAAGTAGATAAGCAAATTGAACGAAAAAACTCAGTAGAAATGCATTTGCATTGTTAAAGTACATGCAGTGGTTATTTAACAATCAAGTTATAAGGAATTCATAAAGTTAATCATGAAGCTGAAATAGAAAAACAAAGTATAAGCTCAATTATAAAAAAAAAATAGAAGTTCACCTACATATTCTGTTTTATCTTGCACCACTATAACTCTAAAACAACCAAACTAATTGATTCCTTTGAAAGAAATGCATCAAGTTGATCAGCAAACTTTCCCCAAAACGGGCAACCTAGTTTATTTTTCCTGCATTATGTGCCAATATTTATCATTTTATAAACAGTTATCCATTTGCCATAAAAAACTGACAAAATTAAAATTTCTTACTCTAAATCCTTCATCTCCACCATTATTCTCTTAATGGTACTTCCATCCTTGTTTGCTTGCTCAACTTCACTCAATCCAAAGAGCTTTCCTATAACATCTGAGTGTGACAACAAATAGACCATAATCATGGAATCTATCTAGGAGAATAAGCAACAAAATTAAAGACTGTAAAATTGGCTGCCAACTAAGTAGTTATCATCCATTTGGCTACCACATATGTAAAAGTCAAAAAAGAAAAGTCATAAAGCAGGATGGCATACCCATTGGATAACATACCCATTGGAAAGACACTTACCCATATAGCCTAATTAATCATAGTGAATAACATAGAGGAGAAACACTTATCTATTAACCATATGTTCTAATAGGACCAGTACCATATGGTGCGATGTTTATGACAAAACATTAAGGTATGGAAATTCTAAGAAAAAGGAATCCGCTCAAAACATAAATGATATCTTATGGAGTTGTTATTTGCAAACTACACAAATGGAACCTAAACAGCCTATATTGCAAGAATGTCCTGAGCCTTGAAAGAAAACACAAAAAAAAAAATAATAATAATAAACAGAATACGATGGAAGGTTGTGAAAAAAAAATCATAAATTAGATAATAGAAAGCACAATCAACAAAATAGTAATAAGGGAGAGAAACAAAAAAAGGTAGGTACTTTCATCCCCGGCAAGACTATAATAAGGTTATATCTTTCACATAATCAATCTTCAATTTTGGGCATGGCTTTCGAATTTGAAAAAAATCATTAGTTAGTGACAAATAATGATCAAAGAAACACAAAAACGAAGAAGTAAATGAAGATTCAAAGTTAAGAAGGAGATAAATCATATGATTGTAAATGAAGAAGATGAAAAAATAGATAGAAAGATAAAGAGAGAGAGGGGAGAGTATTCGTAGAAGAAGATGATGAAAAATTTGGAGAAAAATACTATATATCATTTTTTTTAAAGTTATTAAATGTTACTTTCTTCATTTCAAATTATTTGTCATTTTAGGAGTTTAATTTTGTTTCAAATTATCTGTCGTTTTATATTACCAATGAAGTATTAATTGTTATTTTTTCAACATTACCCTTATTTATTATTATATTCAATAGAGTAGTAACAAGAATTTAAATTGACTTTAATAAAGGTAATTTAGTCAAGTACACTTATTTTTTGTTAAAATCGAGACTATTTAATAACTACCTTAATTCTTATGTCATTATCTTAAACAACAGATAATTTAAAACGGAGGAAGTACTTATAGTCATTAAATATTATTGATCATTAAAATAGACATAGTTAGAGATTGAAATTTAGTGGGCTGGATGGGTGGGTTATCTCATTTAATATTTTGTTTGACACAATATTTTAAAAAGAGTGAACCAATAAAATTAAGATAATTTCAAATTCTTATTATTGAAAAAAGAGACAATAAATGATGAGAAATGTGAGGAACAATAAATCTAACAAATTTTTATTTTAAAAGAAAAGTAAGAAGTGACACTAGTAAGTACTGCAGAGTAACGCATGTAAGTAATAGAGAGTGATAAATGTCAGTCTCCTATTAATAATTAAAAAATATTTTACTTTAAAATATAGTATAGATAGGTAGATATCATATGAGAAATTTGGCCTTATGTGAGAAGTGAGAGGAGTCAATAATTACCCTTAAATAAATAATTAATAAGTAAGATTAAAATAAATCAAATTAATACTAAAATAAAAAAATTATTTTTAAAAACTCCGTAGTGGCCTCCCTTCTTATGGGTCTTAATCCTTAACTCCATGAAATACGCTATTAATTGAATCAAAATAATGTTAATAAAATTGTGTTGAAAATTGGGAGTTAAAATTAAAAAAGAAAACCGCTTTAGTATAACTTCACACTTTAAGAAAATTAAAATTAAAAGTTTGTTTGGGATAATATAACACTATTTTTTAAAAATAACTGATTGTTTTTTTAAAAATGTGTATATATTCATATTTTTTGTTTGGTCTCCTATCTAACTAAGGATAATAATATGACAATATTACTATATAAATTTTTGAAAGATTTTTAAATTTTAATTTAGTTATCAAAATTTTTTCTTAAATTTATGATTAATATGTATTCAATTAATAAAATGATTCTAAAATAATTAACAACATGGTTATACTATTAGTAAATATGTTAATGTAATAATTCTAAATTACACAATAAGTATTACTACCGTTTCTCTAAAACATATGTGAAACCCATGAGAGGACTCACATGTTTTAGAAGAGTAAATAATAATAACAATAATTATAGTGTAAGCATAATAATCACTTTAATTTTATAATTATTTTTTATTTAATAAATATTATTTTAAAGATTAAAATAATAATTTAGTTTAAAATATTAAATATCAAATTAAAAAAGTATTTACCCAATATATTTAAAAGGGAAAGGGAACGAGACATTTTATAATGGACATATGAGGCTTGATCAAATTGTGGGACAGAGATGAGGTACCAAAACGTGAACCGTACGTCTACAACATCATGATGTTGACATCCAACGGCCCATATTGCTCTCCGAGGAATCTGCGCACGACACGCCAGCAACAATCAGATTAGGAGATCCGCTGCGGGCCCTATCCTTCCCCAACCTGCACCTATCTCGCCCAGCCGCCACGTGTCGAGCTCTGGTATCGGAAAAAAACAGCTAGCTCACACTGCCCAACAACTTGGTGGGGGTAGCTGACGTGTCCAACGAAAAAGTGTTCTACGCACGTGGTGTGCCTGATGGGTTGTGGGGTCTTTTTGTTGTGATTGACAATGATCCCCTGCAACTTGATCTGCACCCCTTCTTTTTCTTTGACACGTGTCTTGCAACTTGACAAGGATTTAAAAAATAATTCTCTGGTATTACACTGTGATTTGACAAAAAAATAAAATATTCTGTAATTACTAATAATATAAAATTAAAAAATAAATTGATTTTTAAAAATTTCAAAAATATTATCATTGGACATTGGTTATGTGAATTGGAATTTCGGTAGTACATGTAATTTTTTCAAGTTTAATTATGATTATTTATTATGTGTTAGATGATGAGAATTTAATTTTAATTTTTTATACATATTACGATGTCTCATTTAAAAAAAATTTTCTGATAAGATGATAATTTTTTAATACGGATTGGACATCAACCATATTTGGTACAATTGGGTCCACGGGCATCGAATGCCCATTCCAATTTTGTTAGGTTTTACCATTAAAAAACCGCACCGTTCCCTTCAGTTCAGTTGTCCTTTGACAAGTTGCTCAATGGCCACGTATGCCCAATTAAGGTGGTGGCATCATCTTAGATGGGCCAACCAAATCCAATGGTAGGAAATTACCTGCAAGTCATAACAATTATTTATTTTTAAATAAAAGAAGAATTAAAATTTAAAACTTAACCACCCAACTTCACTAATCAAGATACTAACCAACTTTTTTTTGACTTGATTTACATATTTTTATAAATTAGATTAATAATAAATATACATATAAATATTTTAAATGTGAGATTTATACATAAGACATCTTTATGTATATATTTAGATATTTTTTAAGTTATATTTATATATATATATATTAATAAATTCAAGTATTTTTTATTTTTATTTTATATTTTTTTTACAAGTTTTCTTTTATATTTTTTAATTTTAATTTTAATTTTTTTAATTTTTACTCTTTTTAATTTTCTAACTTTTTTAAGCATTGTATTTTGATTTTTTTTTTGAGTTTTTCTTACATTTTTTTATTTTTTGAAAATAAAACATTTTTAAAACAAATAAAATAAATACTTGAATGTAAATTCGAATATAACTTAACAATTACTATATATTTATTATTAATATTAGAGAATACTATATTACTGATAAAGCAACGAGAGGACTGTCTTCATGAATAGCTTGGAAATTATCTTATTTATACATTTTATAAATAAAATCTATTTAAATTTTTTTCCCAAAGCCTAAATAACTTTACGGTAGGTTGAGTGTTCCTTTCCCATAGGCCCATAGTCTATGAGCCCATCTCCATTTCCTCATTTTCCAATTTCTCAGTACTAAACTGAAGTCCCAATCCCACGAGTCCACCGCTTTAGCTGCTTCACTACCGTCTCCCAATTGTACTGAACCGCCCAAACCAACCTGCAACACCTCTGGTTTAGTTCGGTTCTTCACCCATTAACCAAATTGATCGGTTTAAAAATGTATACATTTTATATAATCCATTCGGTTGATCTAATTTAGAAAAATCGAACCAAATCGAATCCATCTATACCTAAACTAACGAGCATTTGAAGAAGTCCTCTGACAGTGTAAACGTGTATGTATTATGTGGAACTTTTACAAATTCAAATTCTGAATTTCCTAATATCTAAAATTAGATTATATTTTTTTTTACTTCTTTTAGTTCTGAATGATCTATTTTAACTGAATTCAGAAAAGTAAATTAATTAAATTAGACAAATTAATTTAGACACTACTTGATCACATTTTAGAAGAGTATGTTGAAGTATTTTTTGGGTCTTGTCCTAACACATTATTAAATATATTTTCAATTTTCAAATATCTATATATCATTAATTCTTATTCATTATTATGTGAAATATTTTTTTTAAATAAATAAATTCTATACCTTTTTAAAAATAATAAATAAAACCTCTAATTTCTTAAACTCTAAATCTTAACTTCTAAATCCTAATTCTTAAATCTTAAAACATAATGCTTACAAACCCTAAACATCAAGCTTTTAAAATCCTAAATTATAATCAGTTTCTCATTAATCTATCACATTAATATTAAGGGTGAATTGGTTTTTTCAAACTTTTATAAGAGAGATGGGAGTCATTTCAAAAATAAAAAATGATAAATATTATATTATATTATTAAATATAAAAAAAGGTTATGGTAATATACTCATTATTATATTATTTCTTTTTTGAATTATCAACAAATTTGAACTTCACTCTTTCATTTCAGTTTTTTTTCTTTGTTTGTCATTGGGTTAACATGAAACAACATAAGACAAATGTGAGCACATTTAAGTTAGAAAACAAACAAAATTGTTGGATTGTCTTGGAGGATAAAATTAGGGAATCAATATCCAAGTTTTAGAGATTAATTGTTGCTTTTATTCTCTACCTTTATTTCCTTTTATTCTATGATTTTGTTTCCTTTTTTGTTCGTTTACTGTTTAAATTGTTTCTTTCCTCATAAAGAGATTTATAGTAGACCAAATCTTTGATTTCTCTCTATTCTTTTATCTTCCTTTATTCTTATGAATCTTTACCATTATTAGAATAATATGGAATTAATGACAGGTATGTTGTCATATTTCTTTATATATTCCATGCTTCTTTTGTTGTGTAATTTTATTATGAAATAATAAGTTTCTTACCTTACTGCTCCCAAAATTACATGGTATTAGAGCTGTGGGCTTGCGATTCATTCCTCCAATGGCCAAAACGGCGATGACCAGTGCCGGGAGGGACTCCAATTAGTCTGAAAGCTCAACTTCTGAGCCAGCTGTAACCCACAATGAAAAAATATCCAGAATTCCCAAAATCCTCCATTCCAATGGATGTCCAAGAGTTCATCCTTCTTACTGACCTCCCATAAACTAAATAGGAAAAATTACTTAGAATGGGCTTAGTTTGTGACGATGCCCATTGATGGAAGAGGGAAACTTGGACATCTAACAGGTGTAGTAAGGTAGCCAATATTAGAATTTTGGTATTGTCGGCTGCTAATAATTGGAGGTTTTATGGTTTTATAAAATTGGCTGATTATGGATCCATTGGAAGATGATTAAATTCCATGTTGTGATTACTATTGTTTTTGAACTTTAACTACCTTGGTGGTATTGATGTGATTAGTGGCTTAGTGTAAGTCCAATTCTATAGGCCTATAATGAGAGAGTCTATTAGGGTTATTTTATTTTTATAAAAGGTTAGGCCCCTCTCCACTCCTAACCTAACAAAGGAGATGATTGATCTCTGACTTGCCTCATTGACGGTTACCTTTCTATCTGGAGTTAGAGAGGAAGAGCTTGTCAACTTAGATTATCTTAAATCAGTAAGCATGTAAAAGAAATGTATGTTTATAAAATTCCTATAAATGATGTTCTAAATTCATACAAGATATCAATTTTTCTTACATGTTTTCAAAATTATTTATTTTCCAATCCTAAAATGCTTCCTTTAGGCAGACGGCATCAGTGGGCATCCTAAGGGCTCAGATGGTTATAAGGACATACTAAACTTATCGTTTAAGTATGTGGTTAAATGTTCGATTTCTTGGGACGTTTACTTTGGTGACAAATATACAACTGATGCATTTGTCTGAGGTATGGGGATGCTTGTATTAAAAATACAATGCAACTGAGCCCCAAAGGTCTTTGGCCAAGCCACAGGTCCATATGGTGGTACAGTTCACTCCATGGTTACCTCCAACAGCCAGGATCTGCAGAACCAACCTACAATTCATGGAGGTTAGAAAACTATCTCATTATTGCCTAGCAGACCAATTCAATGGAGTAAGTTATAGGTAAACCATATCTTTTTTCACCTACTGTAAAGGAGACTTATTCAGTTTTAGAAAATTTGTCTCAAATTTTTTATTTAAAAACAAAACTTTGGCAATCTAAACAAGGAGAACATAAGGAACTTATTACTATAATGAAATGGTCTCTCTTTAGCAAGAGTTAGATCAATGCTATGATGAGAAATGAGATTATGTCTTTGACAGTGTGAAAATTCTAAAAAAGGAAGATAATGACATGATGTATTTGTTTTTAGCTGGTCTTAACTGTGAATTTGATGAGACAAGGGCTAGAATTCTAGAAGAAAACCTTTACCATCTCTATGTGAAGGCTTTTCTGATATAAGAAATGAGGAAATAAGAAGGAAGGTGATGAAACCTTATGAATCAAAGTCTTCCACTAAACCTGATACTTCTTCCCTTGTATCAAAACATTCTAAATATAAGGAGAAAGAAGGAATAAGCCTTGGTGTGACCAATGCAGGAAACAATGGCACACTAAGGAAACCTGCTAGAAGATTCATGGTAAGCCAGCAAATTGGAAGAAAAAAGGTGGTGAAAACATAACTTTCCAAACTTCTCATAAGGACACCCACAGCCAGCGTACTCCTTCTAAATCATCTTATTTCACAAAGAAGCAAATGGAGCACTTGTACAAATCGTTTCAATACTCCTGACAAAACTCTGTAACCCCTTCTTGTTCTTTAACCCAGAAAGGTAACTTTGTTACTGTCCTTCTTAGTGTTAATTCTAGTAATAATACTTCGTGAATTATTGATTATGGAACAACAGATCATATGAACAGTTGCTCCAATTTGTTTTCATCTTATACTTCTAGAGCAGGGAACAAAAAATCAAGATTACTGATGGTTCTCTTTCAGTAATTGCTCGAGTTGGCTCTATTGTTATATCTTTTTCTCCAACCTTGCGCAATGTTCTTCATGTCCCTAAATTGTATTGTAATCTTTTGCCAATTAGTAAGATAACCCAAGACATAAAATGTTGTGCTGTTTTTTATTCCTCTCAGTGTAAATTTCAAGAATTATCCTCGGGGAGGATGATTGGCAATGCTAGAGAATGTGGGGGTCTCTATGCCTTTAAAGATGGAGTTGAAGCACTCAAACTAACTAGGAGTGTCTGTTATTCTATGTCTATTGATAGTAATATTATGCTATGGCATTATAGACTAGGTCATCCTAGTTTTCATTATTTAAAACACTTGTTTCTTGAATTAATTCAAACTAAAATATCTATCTTCATTTCAATGTGAGACTTGTGAATTAGCAAAACATCATCCGTCATCTTTCTCTCCAACAATTTTTCAAGCATTTAAACTATTTAAGTTAATTCATAGTGATGTTTGGGGACCATCTAAAGTCCCAACAATTTCTAGTAAAAGGTGGTTTGTCACCTTTATTGATGACCACTAAAGGATTAGTTATGTGTATTTGTTAAAAGACAAATCAAAGGTTATGGAGACATTTAAAAAATTTTACACTATGGTGGAGACTCAATTTCAAGAAAAAATTCTAATATTTCAAAGTGATAATGGCAAGGAATACTTTAATAAAATATTAGGCAACTTTTTTTTAGAAAAATGTATGGCACATCAAAGCTCTTGTCTTAACACACCCTAACAAAATGTGGTAGCTGACAGGAAAAATAAACATCTTTTAGAGGTTACTAGAGCTTTGATATTTGGAAGTCATGTTCCCAAAAATCTTTGGGGGTGAAGCTATTTGAACAGCCATATATCTTATCAATAGAATGCCTACAAAAATTTTAAAATTTCAGACTCCATTAAGTGTATTTCAAAATTGTTTTCCTTCTTCAAAACTTCTCTCCAACCTACCCTTAAAAGTTTTTGTATGTACTATTTTTGTTTACATTCACTCTCAAAATTGTAGCAAATTTGATCACAATGCCAAAAAATGCGTTTTTGTTGGATACGTTCTAACACAAAAGAGATATAAATGCTATGATCCTACTTCAAAAAGGCTGTTTGTCACTATGGATGCTACTTTTTTTGAATCAAAACAGTTTTTTTGAATCTCATTTATAGGGGGGACTCAAAATGAAGATTTAGGATATCTTGAAATTGAATCTACAAATTTTTTCATCAATACTGCCTCAAGTGATTTAACTAATGATAACTCTATACCTATGCATAATCTTACTAGCAATAGAAATGAAACAGGTACCAAGGATCTCCTAGTTTACTCTTTAAGAGAAAATACTCAAGCCATGAAGACCAACAATCCTCAGGATTGTCCAGAATCTGATGAACCTGGGGCTGGGCAGAGTTCTACTGAATTATCAGGTAATTCTCCAGTCAAACCTGTCCACAGTAGTCATTCCAATTCTAAAAATTCTGAATCGAATGTTCAAAACCTTGATCTTCCTATTGCCTACTAGAAATGTACTAGATCTTGTACAAAAAATCCTAGATATCCTATGTCCAACTTTGTCTCTCATAAAACTTGTCTCTTACTTTTTCTACATTTACTTCACAATTGTCTTGTGTGGAAATTCCAAAAAATGTACAAGCTGCTCTACAAATACTTGAGTGGAAGAAGGCTATTTTAGAAGAGATGAAGGCTCTTAAAAAAAATAGAACATGGGAAATTGTGAGTTTAAAAAATTGTTGGCAACTTTGTCACGCTCCATTTTAGGACACGTGACCGGCGTAAGAAATCACCATTCAGGAAATTTCCTACTAGCCTAAAATACCTATGCAATCAATATCACTTACACTTATCTTTAAATGAATAATAAAAGTTCAACATACTTTCATAAAAATTTCTAATTCATAAATTTAATAAAAATTTTGGCAGAATTTTCCCTAGATATAAAGTGCATTACTGCTGAAATACTTTAGTGTTTTCTTAGAATTCGAGGACGAATCCTTCTTTAAGGGGGATATAACTTGTAATGCCCTAGATTTTAAATACAATTTTTTTATGTGGGGGTCTCAAAATAAATAACCAGAGTACAAGGGCTAAAGTGCAAAATGCAAACTTTTATGAAATTGCAAAAAGGCCCTTCCTCCTTATAAAAGCCAAAAATCGGATTTCTCTTCCATTCTTCCCCCTCTGCGCGGCGCAACACATTGAGCTCCTCTCCCTCTCGCAGTGTGCATCTTTCACCGTAGCACTCAGAAATTTTGGCCAGACACCGGCCACCCTTCGTCGCCTTCGTCTGTCCGCCACCCACCGGTAGTTGGCCTCCGTCCTAGCCACTGTGAGGTGACGGTGGAGTGGCGTTGTGTTGGGCAATCCGTAAGGGTCTAGCTTTTTCTTTGTGTAAGTGTGTTTCTAACCATTTTTTTTCCATCGTTCTGCTAAAACAATCAAAATAAAGAGTTATGACAATTTCAGAAACTTGATTACTGATCAAGGGAGAATTTTCCAGATTGGGCAAGAAATCTCCCTCACTGTAATGTGTTGACCGTGGGAGAGAGGAGCAAATTCTTCAAAGCCGTTCTTCTGATAAGTAAAGCAATTTTAATGCTTTGTAGAATTAAATCAATTGGGAACTATCAGTCCTTTACTTCATGTCCGAATTCATGAACTATAATGGGCCATTTAAACTCAAATTCCAGAATGCACACCAAGTCTTTGCTAAAATGCCAAAGAGGAAGTTTAGTTTCAAATCCATGTTTTCTAAGTCAGCAAAGTATCTTTTGGACTCTGTACTACAGATAACTTATGAGTTTGCAAATTACTAGCTAAATTCATGTTAGGAAGTTTGACTGTGCAAAGGGAACATTTTATTATGTACATATGTATGAAGTTGTAACCCCTTTAATGGTTGAGAATTTGGGAAGTTAAACTATGGTATAATTCTTATTCAAGCATGGTGGGACTCAAAAATCATGGTGATGCAAGTAAAGTACTTTTTTGGTTATTAGAATTATAACAGAAAAGTAGCGATAGCTTTAGTATTCATTTAAATTTGGGTGGGCTAAAGCATTCCCTGTTTAATTGCTGTATAGGGGTATTGGAACTAATTCCTTCAAACCTAGATCAGTAGCAAAAGGAAGGTTAGTTTTGGGACTGATCCTTGAGTTACAAACCAAACTATGAGTGGATTCTTACTTGTCTCTTGATGCATGAATTTATTAAAGTTTACCTTGTGGATAAATGATTTTATTTGAGTATGGATTTGAGGAAATTTTG
>JASKGM010097914.1:0-12598 GCA_034509205.1 Ceratonia siliqua
AACATAAAGATACATATATAGAGAGAGAGAGAGAGAGAGAGAGAGAGAGAGAGAGAGAGAGAGAGAGAGACAGAGAGGGGGGGTTAAAAGAATTATTATTGTCACTAATTTTTTTATTATTATTTGTTATTATTATTTTTTTATTATTTTTTAAATTATTATTAAATTATTATTATTTTTAATTTAATTACAAATTATCATACGGTTTTTAAAATTCTTATTTTTAGATTTTAAAATTTTAAAATTTGTTATAATAAATGCTGAAAATAATTTTTGGTTATTTTTAAATTTTAAAAATATTTAAAAAAACATATTTAAAAAATATTTCTTAAATTTTTAATTAAATATATTTTCATTCTTATTTTTTTATTTTTAATATAAATAAAAATAAAAAACTCCAAAACCGGATTTTTATTTTAAATAGTTTTTTTCTCTTTTGGACTTTTGCTGGGTATCACCGACGACCTGAGTTACTTGAAGAAGCCGTCATCAAATATAAACCGGATTCTGCAAACAAATATACTCTGGCCTTGAAGGGTTTTTGAGGTTTGTACAAGAATTGCTGTGGCTTGCGATCTTCGCATCAATGGCTGGCGTATCTCTCCAGTGCGGGGACTGTGGGGCGCTACTGAGGTCCGTCCAAGAAGCGCAGGAGCACGCTGAGCTCACCTCCCACTCCAACTTCTCCGAATCGACTGAAGCTGTTCTCAACCTTGTTTGCACCACTTGTGCCAAGCCATGCCGATCCAAAACTGTATTGACTTTACAAGATCCCGTCTTTTTAGAACTCATGGAAACCTGATTGTATGATTTTATTCTTGTGGATTCATGTAATGGATATACGCACAATTCCAATTGTGTCTAAATTTTGCTGATGAAGATGTAGTAATGCGAGTATCTCTGTTCCTCAATTTTGTTATCATTTATCGGAATAGCCATGATTCGTGTCTATTTTCTTTCCCTTTTCCTTATATAATCGTATAGGAGAGTGATTTGCATACAAAAAGAACTGGGCATAGCGAATTTGTTGATAAGACGTCTGAGATGGCAAAACCAATAAGTATGGAGGTTCCAAAGGGGGATGCAATGTCAGATGAGACTGGCAATGCAAGCACTGACCAGCCTGAAGGTACTACTCTGATCTAGTGGTTTGTTTCCTCAAGCTAAGCTCAGTTAGTATGTAGTATTCTAATTTTAAATATAAGATGGATCATTTTCTGTGTGGTTTTCTTTTTCTACTGTGGTCCTGTTGAGCATGCTTTTTTATTTTTGTTATAATATTTACGTATAAATCGTTGGTGGATTTAGTTAAATGAAATTTATATGATTAAAGGAACAACAAAAGCTGAACAAGGATGTGTATACATGATTTATTTATTTTTATTTGTTTGTTTTGTGTGCTTTTTCTCATTAGGAAAGCTGCCAATGAGTCAATACTATAGTGAAAGAAAATATCTGACACTCGTTTGATATGCCCAGATGCGATTGGTGTTTAATTTGTACTTTTGCCTCATGATTTTTGTTATAAAATTATAGAAATGGTCGTTCCGGAGGTTGACAAAAAGCTGCTTGAGGAACTTGAATCAATGGGTTTTTCAACAGCACGAGCAACTCATGCACTTCATTATTCTGGTGAGCTTACATGCAGTCCTTTTCTCTCAACCATAGTTATATATTTTTATTCTTTATGTTGTTGCAGATAGTATATGTTATCTGAGTCTCTGTTCTGGTCCTCTTTACTTGATCTTATCATTTTTTTCTTTTGGTTAGAAAATTCTTCTTTTGCTGCGTGGGGATGGAGTAGTTTGGGACTTTTGTAGGCACCAATGCACTATAGGACATTTATGGAGTAAATTATTTGTATCTTCATGTATTCGTATTTAACTTCATTTTTCTGAAGGTACCCGTCCTCAAGAAATTAAAATTAATCTTCATACATATTATAATGCCACAGAACTTTTTTTTCCTTTTTAAAGGAAAACTTTGGAGAGCATTGTTGGACAATCTACTCCTATGATTAGACCCTGTTATGGGTGGGTTTAAAAGATAACAATACATCCAAGATGAGAGGAACTTATGAAAAATATGTCTATCAAAGTAGAGAATACTTTGTGTAATAACAATTTAGCTTTATAAAATATATTAGATGAAAATGGTAGTTTTCTCATTTTTATGTTATACAGTCACTGAGGATCTAGCGTATGTGTAATATTTGGTTGTTTTATAGGGTCTGTTATATACACTATTTATCTTATTTATATCTGGATATTCATAATTGCTAAATCTCTAGGCATTAAACTTTGACCTTTCTGTTCTACAGGTAATGCTAGCATTGAGGCTGCTGTAAATTGGGTAGTAGAGCATGAGAATGATCCCGACATAGATCAGATGCCCTTGGTACAATATTTTTTTTTAATGTGGCTTATTATCGTTGTGTGCACATTTGCCGTTAACTTTTAGATTTTGATGATTTAAACATGTACATAAATAAGACTAATTCATGTTTGTATTTATAATAAATGACTTAAGTTTGTATTCTGTGTATTTAAGTTGCAATATTTTGCATCTGACCTGTTGGTTCACGCAGGTACCTGCCAACACCAAAGTCGAGGCTCCTAAACCTTCTCTCACACCAGAACAACTGAAAGCCAAACAACAAGAACTAAGGTATGAAATAGATCGTCAGATTAATTTAGCATGCCATCACCTTAGGAAATGAATCAAAAACTTTGATAGGTTATTCTCATCTTATAACATTGTGAACAAGCTGCCATGTCACCTTGTAGACTGTGTATATGGTGTATACTTTATTGAAGTTTATTAATCTCAGGATTATCATGATATTTTGCCTTAAAACTCCCCTTTTTCCAAGGAAAAAGATATCTTCTTTTCCTAGAGACTTGGCCATTTAGAAAAAAGAAACTTCACCCTTTTATTGATTTGGAGTGCCGGGCCTTTTTGTCCGTCAAGCAGCATTGATATTTTTTTTGGGGTAACTTTTAAGATTAAACTCACAATCCCTTTAGATTCAATTTTTTTCCTTTAGGTTTCTAGTATGTTATATTGCTGTAGTATATTGTTACTAGCTAGTTACCTTTTTGTGGAATGATGTCTTTGCTGTTGTTAATCAATTTGCTTGAAAATTTAAGTTATGGGTAAAATTATGTATTATTTTCTGTCTATCTAGTTTTTGTACACATATATGTATGCTTGCATATATATGTTTTTCTATCTCGGCACCAAAAAATATATTTTATTTAGTGCTTCATGCTTGTATATCAAATAGCTAACATTTGTCTGTATCTTTCCCACAAGGAGCTATGATTTGCTTCCGATAATTTTTGAATCCAATTTGATATTACTGGATTGTCTTTAATCTATGCAATCATTTACTTTTCTAATAATAATCTTAAGGGAGAGAGCTCGCAAGAAGAAAGAAGAGGAAGAGAAGATAAAGGAAAGAGAAAGAGAAAGGGTACTTTCCAGTTTCATCCTTTTGTTTCTCACCTATTACTTGCTGAATTTCATTTCTGATATATGTGGGTATTTGAAATTTTCACTTGTAGGGTTTTTTGTGGGTGTGTATATGTGTACAGTTGATGCAATACTGCTTCACAAATTGATAGTTTTTCATTGAATTAGTTTCTGTTCTATCAATATTCATTTTAAATGAGCTCTCATGCCTGTCATGCACGCCACACAGTAAATTTAAATTAATTAAAAATAATGGATTCCTTCATCTATATATTCTTGAATAAAAAATATCATTATTAAAGGTAAAAAAAATATCCTTTTCGAGACCAAGGAATGTTTTCTATCTTAATTTGTGGGTGAAGGACTTAAAGTCTAGTTCTAAATCATCCTGCCCTTAGTATAAAAAAACCATTTTTCTCTTTTTTTTCACATTTGTGTGTAGTTGAATGTATTGATTGGTTTAGACACTCAAGTTATGCAGTTGAAGTCTAAGCTTTAGAATTCTAATCTCAGAAGATTGATCAAGTATTAGATTTTTACTGATATATGGAGGCCTTAAGAATCTAAAAATAATTCTGTGAAATTAAGCTATTGACTTGAAAGGCTACCTGGTTGTCTGAAGGCAGTCAAGCTTTCACTGAAAGAAGGCTAAAGGGACAAAGCCTCACCAGCTTTATAAAATAAACCAAATAAACTATAAACTGCCTTCAAACGCGGGACATCTTTTCTAGACTCCAAATTCGTGATTCCTAAGCAGCAATCCGGCATAATTACTTCTGCATATTAGAAAGGATTTAACTCCTTGAAAATACATATTGAGACTATATTACCATGGAATGACTTTTGTGCTGCCATGTTTCTGCAAATACATTCCAAAATTGCAGATATTTCTTAAGTTGGCTTCTTGAAGAATGTTTGCAGCTTAATTTATGTTATAGCAATATTTGAGGTTGGACCTGTATATAAAATCGCATTACAGCAATTCTGGCTACGTTTGTCAATATTGGATAAGTAGTTGATATTTATTCCTTTTTATTTTTTGATATATTTCTTTATGCAGGAGAGAATTCGTGTAGGCAAGGAGCTACTAGAAGCGAAGAGGATTGAAGAAGACAATGAGAGAAAACAGTCTGGCTTCTCTAGTATATTTGTTGTCTCATCTTACATTTTAGTTCCAATTTACCTAGCTTAAAAACCTGTTTCTTTTTACAGGTTGTTGGCTCTGCGAAAAGCAGAGAAAGAGGAAGAGAGAAAGGCTAGAGAGAAAATTAGGCAGAAATTGGAAGAAGATAAGGTTTATGCATTTTCCAACTGTTATATTCTTAATTGTATCTCCTTTTAGTTAGTTGTAAATTAATCTAATTATGTTTCACTTGCATATTCATATTCTAAATCTTGTTTTCTTTAATTTAGCGTATTCTTCTATTTAGTTTACATTGAATTCTTAGATTGTTGTCTTTCTCAATTATTCATATGATGGATTTCTGGATGACTGTCAACTCACATCGAAAGAACTATCTTTAATTGCTATGTGCAAGCCAAATATGTACTTTCCATACTTTGTTGGTCTCTTGTAGCCTGTATCAGATTTTTTTATTTTACTTGCTACAGTTAATTTTAGAATTTTATCATTTGGTTTCTAAATGTATAATTGTTACAAAAGAGAAATTTTGCTGTATATTTTATCATTTGTTATATACTGAAGACTTTGGCACTCGTAAGAGGGTTGTGTGCAACCCAAGTAGTGGACCAGCTAGGAGAACGTTGAGGGGGTGCTTGCAGAAAGTAGGTCAAAAACTTATGAGAGTTGTGTCATTGTGTAAAATGACATGGCCGAGGAAAGGAGCTTGGAGAATGATAGACCCCACATTTATAATACATATTCTAGAAGAGATAAGGGTAAAAGAGGCATTAATCAAATGAGTAACTTCCAATTACATGTGGCTGCCAAGCTGTGTGATGAGCATGTAGTGAAACCTACTGGTGAGGAGGGCATGCTGCATGGCAGCGTGAAGCAAGGGAAAGATGATTTACAAGGCAAAGAAAGGCTAAAGGAGGGGGCATGAGAGTATTGACTTGTTTTGTGGAGGCTAACGTCCATCAATGGCTAGTTTGGCCAAGCTTCTGCTAGGATTAGTGCTATTTTGCTGCTGTTTGTGAGTGTACTGCTGTTAGGAGTGTGCTCTGTTCTTATTTGGTTGTTTCAGTGAAGGACCCTTATTACCTTCATTTTCAGCGTTGTTTTGCATCCTTTCCAGTGTAATTCGTGTGTTAGTGCATTGTTTCATTCAATATAACAGTATTTTTATCATCTTGAGCTATTTCTCTTATTTTATCTTCTTGGGTTCCATCATTTTGGCATCAGAGCAAGATCTGTAGATGTTAAACACTAGAATGGAGGGGAGAATTGATCTGATGATGCGAGGAATGGAGGAGCTAAGACGCAACATGAACTCAGTCTAGGACCATATACTAGATATGAGAGTGTTCATGGAGGAGATTCGAGCTAAAATGGCAGCGGATAGACCAGGAAGGGCAGGATTTGTAGGGGGTTCTCATAGAAGTGAGACAGGAGGACAAAGAGAGAGGGAAACTTCAATAAAGAAGATGGAGAAAACAGATTTTGTAGGTTAGAACTACCCATTTTTTTAGGAAAAGATCCCATGGGTTGGTTATTTAAGGTGGAAAGGTATTTCTAGGTGAACAAGTAAGGGAGAATGAGAGAATGGATGCTGTGAAAGTTTGCTTGGAGGGAAGAGCACTTAACTGGTATCAATGGCTTGAGATGAGGCATCCTATACAGTCATGGCGTGAGTTTAGGGGGAAGGTGATGGACAGATTTCAATCCTCACAGGCTAGCAATAGCTATAAGAAGCTGGTGGCCTTGAAACAAGAGAACAGTGTGGTTGAATATCATGAGGAATTTGGGCTCCTTTTTGCACCTCTGTTTGACGCATTAGATGAACTCCTCATGTAGACATTTGTGAATGGCTTGAAGGAGGAGGTGAAGGCAGAAGTTAAAATGGGGCAACTCATGATCCTGGAAGATGTGATGGACCTAGCCCATAAGGTAGAGGAAAAAATGGGATGTTGGATCGGGCTAAGGAAGCAAGGATACCTCAGGCTGGGTACTTTGAGCCTACAAACTGAATCCACGGTGCTCTAAATCCTCTAACTCGAGTTGCAACGCATTCCTGGGCTGCTCCAGGGACTTCTACACACGCGAATGGTAGTGAGGAAACTAGATGTGCATCGGTGATAGGGGAGGGCCGGTGATGGCCAGAAACCGCCGGCCACCACGCTGAAGAGGAGTGGGCAAACGAGAAACAGTGTTAACAGGGGATATGGTAACATCCGCAGGCTGTCTGAAGTAGAGTAAAAAAGACGCAGGGAGTTAGGCCTCTGTTTTAGGTGTGAAGAATGCTATACTCCTAATCATATCTACTGGAATAGACAACTCCAACTGCTGATATTGGATGAGAGCTTTGAACCACCCGAATAGAGGGGAAGAGTCAGAACAAATCCAAGGAACAATTGAGGTTGTTGAGGAAGTTGAAGAATGAGAACTCATGACTATGGAAATTTCTATGCATTCATTGGTGGGTTTGACCAGTCATAATACCATGAAATTAAAAGGGAGGATTAAGGGGGTAGAAGTTATGGTTTTGGTGGATAGTGGGGCATCTCATAATTTCATTTCAAAAGAAACTACTCAGAAGTTGTAGTTACCTATGGAATTCACTCGCCATTTTGGAGTTACGGTTGGTAATGGGTACAAGGTGAAAGGAAATACAATATGTAAGAAAGTGGAATTAGAGCTCCAAAGGATTAGGATTACTCAATCTTTTTGTCCATTTGCGCTGGGGGGAGCCGATGTGATATTGAATGGTGTGGTTGAGCACCCGTGGGAAAGTAAGCATGTACTGGAAGATGCTCACAATGGAGTTTACCCTTGGAACCAGATTAATTAGTTTGCAAGGCAACCCAACTTTGTCAAAGACACTGATTTCTTTGAAGGATCTACTACGGACTATCCATGACCAAGGAGAAGGGTACTTAGTGGAGTTCGGGTCGATGGACGTGCAAAGGGAGGAGGATTACCCTGCAAATTTAGAAGGGGTCTTACAGAATTATGCCTCACTATTTACCACCCCAATAAACTTACTACTAAGGCGGGAACGGGACCATCAGATTCCTTTGAAACATGGAACTTAATCCCCGAACATACGATCCTACCAGTACCCTTACTCATAGAAGAATGAAATTGAGAGACTGGCTAAAGAAATGTTGTGGGCTGGCATTATTTGTCCAAGTACGAGTCCGTTTTCAAGCCCTGTGCCGTAAGTCAAAAAGAAAGATGGGAGTTGGCAATTCTGTGTTAACTACAGGGCATTGAATCAGATCACTATTTCGGACAAATTCCCTATTTCAGTAATCGATGAATTAATGGATGTGTTAGGGGGTGCAACAATCTTTTCTAAGCTTGACTTGAAATCTGGCTATCACCAAATCAGGGTTAAAGAAGGTGATGGACATAAAACTGCTTTTAGAACACACGAAGGCCACTATGAGTTCCTTGTCATGCCTTTTAGTCTCACCAATGCCCTATCTACCTTCCAGGCATTGATGAATCGAATTTTTCAACCACACTTGAGGAAATTTATTTTGGTGTTCTTTGATGATATACTGATATATAGCTCTAATGTTCAGACCCATGTTCATCATCTCCAACTAATATTACAGATACTAAAGGATAATTCCCTCGCCCTTAATCGGAAGAAATGTTTGTTTTGGTCAGAAGAAATTAGAATACTTGGGACACATAATCTCAATTGAAGGGGTACAACCCAATCCTTTTAAGATTACAGCCATGGTAGATTGGTTAGTGCCTAAGGATGTGAAAGGAGTATGGGGTTTCTGGCCTCACCAATTATTACCAGAAATTCATCAAAGGGTATGGATGCATAGCTGAGCCCTTAACATCCCTATTAAAGAAGGACAATTTTATTTGGAGTGGTGGAGCACAACAAGCTTTTGAATTATTGAAGAATGTTATGACTAAAGCCCCTGTTTTAACTATGCTGAACTTTACAAAGCTCCTTACAACTTGAGATCGATGCATCGGGGATGAGGCTTAGTGCAATCCTCATGCAAGAAGGACGCCTTATCGCTTACCTCAGCCAGAAGTTTTCAGAAAGGGCAAAAATGTGCTCAATATACGAGCGTGAACTAATGGCCATGATTTTTGCGGTACAAAAATGGCGACTTACTTGTTTGGCCACCACTTCATTATCAAGATGAATAAGAGAAGTCTCAAGTTCCTCTTAGAGCAACGAATCCTCGGCATAGAACAACAAAAGTGGGCAACCAAGTTATTAGGCTATCGGTTCTCCATTCAGTACAAATCGTGGAAAGACAATGGAGTGGCGAATGCCTTATCCAGGAAGGAAGATGACCCTGTGTTGGGGGCTATTATTGTGATGCAGTGTGAAGACGGGTGATTCCTAAGACTTCCCCTCGGATTATTCAGTTGCTCACAGAATTCCACTTATCTCCTATAAGGGGCCACTCTAGCATCTTTTAGACCTACAAACGGTTGTTAGGATTATTTTATTGAACATGCATGAAACATGATGTCTAGAGATTTGTAGCGGCTTGTAAATTATGTCAAGCAAACAAATACTAGGCAATGTCACTCGCAGGGTTGTTCCAACCTCTACCTATCCCTACCATGGTGTGGGAAGATATCAATACAGACTTCATTTATGGGTTACCCAAATCGGGTGGAATGGATGTAATCATGGTGGTGGTAGACCAGCTCACAAAGTATAGCCACTTTCTAACCTTAGCCCACCCATTTACAGCGAAGGAGTTAGCAGGCTTGTTTGTGAAAGAGATAGTTCGCTTACATGAGTTTCCTAAATCCATCGTATTTGATCGTGACAGGGTCTGTGTGAGTCAGTTTTGGCAAGAATTATTTAAGTTAGCGAGTACTACTCTACACATGAGCTAGTTTTGGCAAGAATTATTTAAGTTAGCGGGTACTACCCTACACATGAGCTCAACTTATCATCCTGAGACCAACAGCCAAATGGAGGTGGTCAATCAAAGATTCAAAGTGTAGAGACATACTTGAGATGCTTCGCAGGAGACAAACCAAAACAATGGGCCAAGTGGGTCCACTGGACTGAATATTGGTTTAATACTTCCTATCATAGAGCTGTTGGAATGACCCCTTTTAGAGCCCTCTATGGTCGGAATCCACCTACTCTCTTCAAATGAACTAATGACCTTTCTAAGGTAGCTGAGGTGAACATATTAATTCAGGATCGTAATGACATCCTAGAATAGCTAAAGACCAATATGTTACAAGCCCAATCCTATATGAGTGAATTGGTGGATCTCAAGAGAATAGCGGTCTCTTTTGAGATTGGGGACCTAGTCTACATCAAGGTTTGATCCTACAAGTTACGAACCCTCACAAAACGGCCCAATGAAAAATTGAGCCCACGTTTTTACGGGCCTTACAAAGTGCTGGTTAGAATTGGAGAAGTAGCTTATCATATGGAATTGCCACCAACAACGCTGGTGCACCTGGTCTTCCATGTGTCTCAATTAAAAAAGGCCATCCACATGACATCACCTTCCTTAGAAATCCCCAAGTTTCTTACTGAAGAAAAAAAATTACTAGTTACACCTGAGGCAGTGCTTGCTACAAGAACCCTAATGAATGGCTCTACGGAAGTTCTTATCAAGTGGAAGTCATTACCTGAGTGCGATAATATGTGGGAAGATGCTGCCATCATAACCCACCAGTTTCTTATATTCCACCTTGAGGACAAGGTGGATGTTGCAGGGGGGTAATGATAGACCCCACATTTATAATACATATTCTAGAAGAGAAAAGGGTAAAAGGGGCATTAATCAAATGAGTAACTTCCAGATGCACGTGGCTGCCAACTTGTGTGATGAGCATGTAGTGGAACCTGCTGGTGACGAGGGCATGCTGCATGGCAGCGTGAAGCAAGGGAAAGATGACTTAAAAGGCAAAGAAAGGCCAGAGGAGGGGGCATGAGAGTATTGACTTGTTTTGGGGAGGCTGGCATCCATCAATGGCTAGTTTGGCCTTGCTTCTGCTAGGATTAGTGCTATTTTGCTGCTGTTTGTGAGTGTGCTGCTGTTAGGAGTGTGCTTTGTTCTTATTTGGTTGTTTCAGTGAAGGACTCTTATTACCTTCATTTTCAGTGTTGTTTTGCATCCTTTCCAGTGTAATCCAGTGTGTTAGTGCACTGTTTCATTCAGTATAACATTATTTTTATCATCTTGAGCTATTTCTCTTATTTTATCTTCTTGGGTTCCATCAGAGAATGTCGAGGGGCCACTCATGGGAGTAAGTCAAAGAATTATGGGAGCTATTTGTTTGTCGAGGATGAAGAGACTAGCTGCTAAGTTCTTGAATCCATGGTTAAGATGTATTAAGGATTCAGGAAAATCTTGTAAATTACAAAAAAAAGTATTTGTCATGCACACAAAGTAAAAGGTATGAGTGTCTTTGTGGTCATAGTATTTGTATAAATAGAGGTTGGGGGTCAGTTTTATGAACACACTTTATTGAGTCTTTCTCTTTCAGTAATGTATATTCTGTTTTGTCCCTTCTTTTTCTCCTTAACTTTTGCTCTCCCTCTGTTTACAATAGATAACAAGTTTTCACCTGCATTTAATTGTTATGCTTATATCTTGTATAAACACCTGCATTTGATTTGGGCAATGCCGATCAAAGCTTGAGTGAGTGCTGCTGTGCTACTTTAAAGATAGGGTAATGTTGTGTTCAGTGAAAGTTCGTGTCAGTTGTGTCAGACTTTCCTATTTGGTATAGATGAAACCTGTGCAGAAAATATGACAGTGCCTACCATATGTTATTGGTGATCAAATTCATTGTGGAGAAAGAGAAAGGGGGGGAATTAGTCATTATGACCAGTATTTATGGCAAGAAATGCAATTTAATGTATATAAGCTTGTGGTTTGAAACCTGCTAGTATTCCTTTTACGGATGCAGGAGTTTGAGGACTTCATCCCAAGCTTTTAGGAAGTTTTGAGGTGTATGTTGAGCCTTTTTCTTTTGAAAACTGGCGTGGCAAATTGAAAAATTTGTAATTGGGGGGACTTTTGTTTGAAGTCAGTTGTACGTCTATCTTGACAGGCAGAAAGAAGGCGAAGACTTGGATTGCCTCCAGAAGAACCTTCAGCTGCTAGACCTTCAACTGTCGTGGAGGAGAAAAAGGTGTGAGCTTATTTAAAGGAGATGGTGGTCGTAATTTTTCTTTTTCCTACAAATACCTATTTATTTGAAATTTTGAAATTTCTACATGCAGAGTTCATTGCCAGTCCGGCCTGCCACAAAAGCTGAGCATATGAGAGAGTGCTTGCGTTCTCTCAAGCAGAATCACAAGGTACATATGTCACTTAATAATTAATAATACATATCTCGTGAAAACTATAGAGCTTACCATCCCAATAGGGCTAAAGCTTTGTCTTCCTGAACTAATTTTTTTTTTTCTATTTATATTATTACTGCAATTCCATGTCCTTCGCTCATGCCCCAAAACCCCTTACTGACCATGTTTTATAAGAATTCTTATTTGTTAAACGTGTCTATGATAGAGCTGAGGCTTATCAGTCTACTTACAAAAACTCTCTTTCTCTCTCTCTCTCTCTTTACACACAAAAAAAAGGGGCGAAGAGAGTTTTCTCGACAGAAGTCAGAGGTGCAAGGCAATGTACCATCTGGAGATACATTTCAAGCTTCTCATCAGCTTTATGTGTTATCTTTAGTTTAGAAAAAATAGGAAAAAATATCTGGACGTTGATCTGTCCAGTTGGGGTGTTTGGCTTAATTCTTGAGTGTGTCCAAGACATGGTTATAAATGTAATTATCATGATCATAACTAAATTACTTTAAGAGGGCGTTTGGTATTAGGGGCATTTTTTATTCCTGGGAATCATATTTTTTGGGAATTATGTTTTCTGGGAATTATGATTTTTAAGAATGTCATAAAATGCGTTTGGTTGGCCTTAAACATTTTTAGGAATGTTAGCTGGAATATTTCATTCCTATGTTTGGTTT
>JASKGM010097925.1:0-12598 GCA_034509205.1 Ceratonia siliqua
TGTGTATTGAATCGTCAGGTTTTATTATTGGTGAGGGAACATTTTCTTTTTTTACTATTATTATTATTATTATTATTGTTTACTATAATTATTAATTATAAAATTAGGCATTACATTTTATAAGATATTAAAAATAAAGGCACTTGTGACATGATTAGTTTTATTAAAGTATCATCGTTTGTTTTTACATAAATGATAAAATAATGTTTCAAACAGACATTCACAATTAATCGAATTTAAAACTTTAAAGATTTGACTTCCACTTGAACTTATGCTATATTAATAATTGAATTGATAGTTTATTATTAAGTTAAAAATTATAATTATTAATCAAGTGAAAACTTTCTCCACTTGAATGCACTAATTAAGTGTTACATTTGGACTATATCTCAACTCACATTTACACCTCTTTACGAAATTTAAAAAAGTTCGTTAACTTGATTTGGAAATTTAAAATCGAAAACTTAACTTGCTTCCATTCAAATTAAAATTTAAAACTTAAAATATAATGGTGAATTTGAGAAAACCCTGAGCGCCCATTGGATTAGATTAGCCACCAATCCCAAGTGGTAAGAGTTGTTTCAATACTTTAATACAAAAAGAATTTGGATGGAGTCCACTCCCATTGCTGTGGATGTCCTTAGCCATCATTATAATGTATTCAATTCTATTAAATAAGATACTCATATATTATCAATCTCTTGTAACCAATATACATTAGGATCATTTAAATAATATAATTATATAATTACTATTTTTCTTAATTTCATTTTTTCTCTCTCTCTCTCTCTTTCTATTTTAAATGTCTTCTTCATTGCTGATTCAAAGAGTTAGAGAATGCTCTCCCATCGTTGCGCGTTATGGTCGCTCACCATCGTCGCTTGTCACCTTCACCATCATTTCATTGAATTTTAAGACTCGTTCACTCGGTAGAGTCAATCTTTCGAATATTGAGGAATCCATTTCAACTTTTAACAATCTTTCTGATTTTATAGAACTTGGAAGTCCTCCAGACATTTCACATCTAGTAGAAATGGAATATGATGTGTCCCTAGAATCAATTTGTGAATACATCTATAATATAATGGAATACCTAATTTGTCGTTATCCCCTTATCCTACCAAATCTAAACGAAATTTCATTACTGGATTTGTTAAAATTTTCCCTCTTAGATGAGGAAGAAAGTGGATTTGATAGCATTTCAAAGTGACTCCGTTTATTTTGGTGTATTTTTGGATTTCCTGTAGAAGGTTTTAAATTTTGTTTAATTTTGTCTGTTTGTCTCTTCCACTTTCCTACCAAATCTCTCTTTATTCTGCCACATGAATGAAGGGATCGAAGAGATAATGGGCGAGCGACGATGAGAGAATAGAAGAAACAGGGAAGATGAGAAAAAGAAGAGAGAAAGGGAGGATGAAAAGAAAAAATAATAATATAATTATTGATTTAATAGTTGAGTTAGCAATTATATTATTTAAATAATAATAATGTATGTTGGCAGAAAAAAAAAAGTATAAAAATATCATTTTTGTAAGAGGAGTTCTACCTTACTGCTCACAAACAATGGGCGGTAGGACAACTATTCACTCTCCACCTCTTATTTGTTTTGTTTTAATTCTTTTTAAATATTAATTAATTATTTTTATATCTTTTTTTATATTTTTAAAAAAATTTTTAAATTTTTGAATTTTTTTACTTATGAATAAATAGTACTAAAAAAATTATGAATGAATAATATAAAAAAATATAAAAAACATTCAAAAACATTCAAAAATTTTTAAAAAATATATATAATATAAAAAATAATTAATTAATATCAAAAAATAAAAAAATCCGAAATAAAAAACAAACAAAAAAGTTATCAATACCAATACTAATGGGTTTCTACTGCTCTCCTTTTGTAAATAAGTTTTCAATTTGATTGTTAATTATGTTAAAACAATTTGCTTTGGAGACAGCGATTTATTGGATATTTAATTTATTTAAGAGAAGGTTGAAAGGGAGGCTATAATTATTATATCATATTTTAGAATATAATTTTTAAATATATACTCATATATTTTTTTAATTTATATAAAAAGCGTCTCATTTATTGTCAACAAAAGATTATACTAATTATAGTTTACTTTAAAATTTTTCAGTAAGTCTAATTTAATGAACTACAAATCATTAAAAAATTTAAAGTTAATGCTTTTAAAAATTTTATAATATAAAAGGTTCATGTAAGTTTATTAAAACTAAATGAGATATAACTATATAAGTGTATGTTTTATAAATTTTATGGAAAGTTTTAATATAAATTAAAATTAAAAAAAGGATAAGTGTATGATTTTAAAATTTTAGGAGATGCTACTATAATTAACTCAGATGTTTCTACCCTTTAGTCATATATAAACTAGTGACCGATCTAGAGTCATATATAAACTAGTGACGGATATAGAGGAGGACAAGCATAGGCTCTGGCCTCTCTCCTTCAATTTTATGCTTACTAATTTGTGATAGTAATAGTAGTAAATAAAGAATATTATCTTAATTTTTCATGTATGTCTTCCTTATTTTTTATTTGCTCATCTTATGTATCCTAATTTGTGATTATAAAGGTAATAAGAATCTTGTCTTATTTTTTTGTTGGTCTATTTTTTTCCTTGGGATCCTACTAAATTTTTTTAACTCTCCCTTTCTATCACAGTTCGATCCCCTTAAGTGATTTGTGAATCTATCACTAATATAAATGGTTTAAAATTAACAATTTTATTTTAATCCTTAAAAATGGCATTATCGATTTGATACACTATATTTTTTGTATTACTTTAATATTTGAAAATGTAATTTAATCTAATTTTATAATTTTTTATTCTCAAAATAGTTATTATTGTAAAATTAAAAAATTTATATTTTTAAACATGAGTATACAAAAATTTGTAAAGTATCATGAATTAATAATGATACTATAATTTTAAATTCAAAATAAGTTTTTCATTGTTTATATTTTTATTTGTAGTTTAATCATTCTTAGCAGAAAGAAAAGACAAAATTTTGGACTATACTTAGGAGTTACTTGGCGTATTAGTTGTTGAAGAAGCTAGCTACAATTTCTTTAATCCCATGGTTTTCAGGGTGATTGACCATACACCATTTTATTTTATTGATAATATATATACAGACGAAATTTCTTGATAGACAAAGATAATGATATTTAAATTGCAGAGATTTATTTACAAAAAAAATGATATTATACATTTTAAATTATAAAAACATTTAAATCTTTTTTTAAATATAGGTACTAACTCATTAATTTACCCTAACTTTTTTTTTTTGGATAGACAAAGATAACTTAATAGGGTTAAGCAATTTTTTATATACCACCTTTGATTTGGTGTTGAGCATAAACAATAGGCAATTCAAAGTTGGTCAAATAGCCTCTCATTGACCACTATTGTGATTTGGTTCTAATTAATCTAAAGTGGCCATTACTCGGACACAAGTGGCAAATTCGAATACCAATTTTGAAGATAATGACATGCCAACCCCTCATTAATAAGTGATAAAGGAAGTGCACCATAAGGTGGCATCCAGAGAGGCTGAAACTAACTCTTGCTTCTACTAAACTATTACTCACACACTAACTCCTATTTTTTTTTTTTTTCAATCTATCACTTATTGGAAACTAGAGAAAGAATAAGACAGAAAAATTGATGAACGTAATTTAGAATCTTTTTTAGTTGGAAGAGTAATAAAACGAAGCAGTGGCTCAATTGTGTGCTTTAATGGTTAAGTAAGTAATCAGAGTTATTAATAGCAAACGCTAATGAGAGCACAAACAAAAAATTAATAAGCAAAGAACCCACATGAATCGTAGTAGATGACCTCTCGTCCTCTACCTCGAGCCCTTAAGGTGACAATATCACACTATCTTGAGAGCAAAGTCTCATTTTCATTAAAATTCAACAACTGAACGTTAAACCGCTAAACATCTACTTAATAATTAAGCTACTGACAGAAAGCTAACATACAGAAAGTAAAACAACTAAAAGCCATAATCCTTGCCATGCGACAGCGACAGGTTAGGGGACAAGGTTACATCTTAGAAAGTCAACTATGCTAACGACAATAAGGACCTCAACGGTTGAATGCCGCATTTGGTTATTTTCTCTCGCAATTGAACACTGTGTTTGACGGTTTACTGTTGAACGCTACGTTTGGTCTTTAGTGAAACACTGCGTTAAGTCTTGATCTTCTTGCTCTGTCATCCGATTTGCATCAACTGTCGGTAACCCCTATAGAGACAAGTAATGGCGGCAATAAGAGGCAAACATTTCAGGGTGAAGGCGATTGAGCTCAGGTGCTTGTAGCCGTGCGAGATCAGAATGGGGTTGATGTCTCCAACATACCAGAAATTTATAGTATCATTCCCTTCGTGTAGACACAAATTGGTGATCATCAATGGACTGTATCTGGTCCTTGGACGGTATGGTTGATTGGTCCTCCAAGTCGGTTATGGTTGTGTCTTCTTGCTCTGTTGGGCCATCATTGACTTGTTCTCCTCCAGGATACCTTGTGAGGTCTTCCACATTGAAAACGAGACTAATGTTGAATTCTTCTCGCAGTTTAATCAAATAGGCGTTAGGTCCTATTCTTTTGATGATCTCGTATGGCCCTGCACGTTTGGCATGCAGTTTAGTGGACGTTCTTGGAGCAAACCTCTCGTCTCCATCTAACAAGCACGTCATCCCCTACTTCAAATTGATGATGCACTATTCTGGCATTGGCTGCATTTGGATAGAGCTCTGTGCTTTGGGCGAGATGACGTGAACGTCTTCATGATTATCTTTCATGTAATTTGCGAAGTCAATTGCCACTTCGCTGGGTCGGGGCAGCAACAGTAAAGGGTCAAGATCTTATAACCGTAAACAGCTTCAAATGGCGAACACCCGATAAAACGATTTTGTGAGCTATTAAATGCAAATTCTGCATGGGGCAATATCAGATCCCAGTTAGCTTGGTAATTAGTGGTCATAAAGTTAACCAAGCTTCTGTTTTTTACCTTAGTTTAGCGTGGGAGTGATAGGCCACGATGTTCAATGAGGCAACCAAAGCAAAATCCCAAATATTATGGGATGTGTAAACTCTGTATATTATTAGCCAATAACCAAGTGGAGTAGTTGTTTCCAAAGATCAAGGGATGTGAGATACAGAGAGGTTGCATGCAAGAGTGGGTTACTTGGAAAGAGACGTGCAAAGTTACATAACCGTAAAAGTAATGATTGTTTAGCTTTAATATTTAAGTGTTTACTTTTGTTAGTTTACTTTATATTAACCATAGAAGTAGTGCATAACTGCATACTAAGAAGTTATGGGTCAGTTGCTATATATATATATGATTTGAAGTTATTAGTGGGGTAGAGAAAATTGTAAGAACTCTTGTCGTACGTTCTCACCCGAAGAGAACCTTTTATTTTTTTTATCTCCATTGTGACCACTCTGACAGGGACCTATCAATTATTGTTAAGATGTTGTGGTAAGTCCTACATCGCCTAGAAATAGGTGGGTTGTGGGATATATAAACATAACAAGCACCCTCCCCCATGAGTTAGTTTTTGGGGTGAGTTCTACTTGCCATGTTTATATCAATGGTATCAGAGCAGTTTGATCTCGGGCAGAGGGCCAGTGGCCCTAGGGAAAGGAAATAAGCCTGAAAAAGAAGAAAGAAAAAGTAAGGCAAGAAGACAGAACCTAGGTGCAGGCTATAGGTGGTAGGTTATCTGATAGTACAGTCAGTGCCGTGAACATCGTTGTTCAAAGAAGGGTGGATTGTTAGGATGCTATAGTAAGTCTCACATCGCCTAGAAATAGGTGGGTTGTGGGATATATAAACATGACAAGCACCTTTCCCATGAGCTAGCTGATGGGGGACTTACCATAGCATCCTAACAATCAACCCCTGATAGTAGTCCCAGGGAAAGGAAATGAGCCCGAAAAAGAAGAAAGAAAAAGTAGAGCAAGAAAGTCAACCCTAGGTGTAGGTTACAGGTGGTAGGCTATCTGACAGTGTAGCCAGTGCCATAAACGTCACTGTTCGAAGAGCGGTGAATTGTTAAGATGCTATGGTAAGTCCCACATCGCCTAAAAATAGTGGGATGTGGGATATATAAACATGACAAGCACCATCCCCCATGAGTTAGCTTTTGGGATAAGTTCTACTTGTCGTGCTTGTATCAACACCAAGTGAAGCAGTTGTTTCCAAAGATCAAGGGATGTGGGATACAGAGAGGTTGCATGCAGGAGTGGGTTACTTGGAAAGAGATGTGCAAAGCTACATAACCATAGAATTAGTGATTGTTTAGCTTTAGTATTTAATAGTATTGCATATTAGGAAGTTATGGGTCAATTGCTGTATACATATGATTTAAAGTTATTAATGAGGTAGAGAAAATTGTCTAAAGAACTCTTGTCATACATTTTCACCCAAAGAGAACCTTTTATTTTTTTTTATCTCCATTGTGACCACTCTGACAGGGACCTATTAGTGAGGAAGGTTGATGAGAATGAGAATTTGGTTCCTAACTTTGTCCAGAGTGTTTTCCAAAAATAGCTCACAAATTTGACAACTCCATCAGAAACAATGATCCATGGTACACCATGCAACCTAATGATCTCTTGTAAGAATACTGTTGCTACTTTAAAGGCACCATACGTTCTTTGACATAGTATGAAGTGGGACATCTTTGAAAACCTATCCACAATCACCATGATGGAGTTATGGTGCCTAAGTGTCTTGGTAAACTTAAGACAAAGTCCATGCTTACGTGCTGCCATGGGCGATCTAGGACAATGAGGGGTGTATACAAACCAGAGGGTTGCTTGACTCCTTTCTTCACTTGACATACCCAGTATCTATCCACCACCTTGTGTATATCTCATCGCATCTTTGGCTAGTAAAATCGATCAACTATCATGTTGAAAGTCTTGTCTCATCTGACATGGCCTGCTACCACTGTGCAATTATGGATAATAAATTCATAATACGACCATTCAGGGACACACAACTGGGATCCCTTGAATAAATACTCATCCCTCATTGAGTAATTAGTATTAGTGCCTCTTAGGTTGCTAGTTCATTTGCACCATTCCTCATTGAAGTCACTGTCTGAGGCATATTGATCCTTGAAAACTTCAAAATTGGTCACCACTGTCGATGATGCAAACAATAGGTATGGTCGTCTACTCATGGCGTGTGCCACTTGATTATGTGTCTTGGCTTTGTGTTTGATAATGAAGTTGAATAGTCGAAGATAACTCACCCAAAGCACATGTTTAGCACTTAACTTACTATATGGATTCAAGTATTTCAATAGGTTGTGGTCAGAGTATAAAATGAACTCCCAATGGATGAGGTAAGGGTGCTAATGCTTCAGCGTTTGCACCAGAGCGTAGAACTCAAAGTCATACTATCACATTCTAAATCTCGGGCACGTGACCAGCGTAAGAAATCATTATTTCAATAACATCATACTTGCCTAAACATGACAACATACAACTACAAAGAACAAGAGAATACAATCATTTAACTAAACAAGAATATTGCGTTGATCAACATAAACCTTATATTTAAACAATATACACCTCACAGGGTGAACCAACTATTTATTAAGACAAAACAGGCTTCCACAGCTAAACTGTAGTTGATTTCAATGAATTACGAACACATCATCATAGTATACAATTTGACATGACACTTGATGTCTCCTTAGACCAAACCAGAAAATGCAATATCCTGAGTCCAATTGTCCAATAATAACATTGTTGCTCCATTTGTCTTTGGAAAACTTGAAATTTATTTGCGAACATTCCTACAATTTTACTAAAATGGGAAAAATAATACTATACACATAATAAGAAACTCAAGACTAGATATACATAACTTCTATCATCACATTATACACTAATTTACAAAAATATTATAAATAACCACTAATTGATTTCTTAAGAGTTTATGATCCATTTCAATTATAAACTTAGTCAAGTAATAAAATAGATTTAAGATAATGTTATTCAAACAAGGAAATCTGTACTTTATTCCAAGCATAATGTAATTCTTCCTTTTTAACTAAAATTAATTTATCTTATAAAGTATTCATCAAAGTTCTATGGGCGAACCCAAACCGAGAACCCAATTTTCCATCTCCATGACTAGCTCAACTAGATAGGAAGTTTAAGTTCCGACCTTCAGGATTTCTCACTCACTGAAGGAAAACTTCACTAGGATTCCTCACTCACTAGGAAGTAGTACGAAACAGATTCCACACTCCTCCTTCGGGATTCCTCACTCACTAGAGAGGAGCATCAACCCTCTACTAGGATTCTTCACTCACTGGCAGAGGTTATGACCTAAGTGCACCTAGTGATTCTACCATAGACCTACCATGGATCCCAAAATAGCTTTAAATTTCCAACCTCGGAACTTTCACTATAATGCTTTAGATATTTTTTTCACAATAATATCTCAATTTCCTTCATATAGGCATAACAATTCTATGATAATCTTTCCAAACCAAGTTTCCACAATCTGATGCACATTTTCTGCAAAACATGCTTCACTATTTTATGCTCAACACCATAAATTACGCGTATAATTGAAATACTTCAAACTTAACACAGTAGAATAACAAGGCATGACAAGCATCCAGCTGGAACTAAGTCATTAATAAACCAAGAATGAGAGAAAAGAGACGTTGATCTCACACCACACTAAATCAGAACCATGATGTCCAAACAATACTAACAATGTGCTTCTAAAAATATATATATTAATAATATACATATATAAGAACTACTAAATTTTCGAAAGTGAATTTCAGGAAAACAAAATACAAGTGTCGAGTTACAATGGAAGTAAAATTAATCCCAACACATCAAAGAGATAATCTGATAAAATACAACATCTTCAAAAGTCAAAATAGAAACAATCAAAGTTACTCATTTTTCAACCCATACTATTATATGGAACCTTTTACTTGTCCTTGACTTCTAAAATTTTCTAATACTCCCAATTATAGAATCAAACATAATTCTTTTATTGTACACCTGGTACTGGTACGAAAGAGAACCATTTAAAGGAACCATTGCAACATGTCAAACTTTCAATAGCCCACAGTGTAAAACAACAGTGGTAAAATAAGATCAATTGTCATCAATGCAATGGTATCAACTTTGACATGAAAAATAATGGCACCAGAAACCACGAGCTAAACAAAAGAAAGGAGGAAAAGAAGAAAGCCATACATCAAAACTATAAACCTTAAATCAACGAACAATCAAGAGCCCTCAAATTAGAATCATAAACTTTTGAAACCAACAAAAACATCAGAGTAATAAAAGACAAAGCAGAGCAATATTTTTGTAATGGAGACTGAAAGCTTTTAACATGGAAACTCTAAATTCTTTAAATTCAAAATCAGAATCAAAGACCCTTACCTAAGATGGTTATCAATTTACATTCTGCCTTTTAAAGAAAAATACGTCCAAACAGGCATTATACTTTAACCCATCAATAAACATGCATGAAGTGATAGAAAGCTCTGCATTAAACTCAAAATTAAACAAAGAGTGATGAAACACTTGTCACAAAGTTCAAGGGATAATGAGCTGGGTTTCTGGTGCTCGCCATTACTTAATTCGGTAATTTTACCCATAAACGGAAGCAAGCTCCTTCACTGGTGACTGAATAAGGATTAAGCCGAGAATGAGTTGAGAGAAAGGTAAAAGACAGAGGTACATAGCTAAGAGAGCTGGTTCCTCGGGTACGACAGATGGTGGATTACTGAGAGTGTATTTCTAATGGAATTAGTAAAGTGGAAGGACACTCGGTAATGAGGAAAAAAGAAAATAGGTTTTCCTCCTGATGAAACAAGGGTCGAGAGTCTTTAAAAAGAATCAGGCCGAGAGATATTGATAATTCACTGGAAGGGCCACGAACCAGATAAAGTCAGAAAAAAAATATGAGGATAGCTACAAAAGTTTTACACGTGCTCCTAAATTTGTCAAAAATCCAAACGTATTTAATCGAAGGTTCAAGAAATCAAACAATCTGATTAGTCTAAAAAATATTTTAAAGAATTAATGAAGAGCACATATACTTCTTTGTTTCTTTTAAAATGTCTAAGAAAATATTTATTTTCAAATCGGCATAATTTAGAAAGATGAAATTTTCTAAAGATGATTTTAAAATTTTATAGTGGACATTACATATACACAAAATAGTTAATGAAAATCATTGAGCTTATCGCTAAAGAAGGCGATATGGTGCTTCTCTTGACTTAAAACCCCACCTATATGCACTTCTGAGGAATCACAAGTAACCTCGAAGGTCTTGGTGAAGTTAGGCAAGCATAGAGTGGGTGCCTGAGCCATCTTGCTCTTGATCTCAGTAAATGCCTTATTTGTTGCGCTACTCCAATTAAAACTCGAGGCCTTGAGGCACTATGTTATGGGAGCCATTATGAATCAATGATAGAAGGTAGCGAGGCCATGAAAGCTTCACACCTCTATGAAGTTTCTCGGTGTGGGCCAGCTTATGATAGCTTGCACCTTTGATGAATATGTCTCCACCCCCTGCTAGATATAACAAATCCAAGAAAATACACTCTATTAGTCATAAACGAACATTTAGTTTTGTTAATATAAAATTGACCTTCCCTTAGCGTCGAGAACACTTGTTTCAAATGGTGAGAAGCTATGTTCTACTTCGACTGAAAACCAGAATATCATCAAAAGTATACCACCACGAAGCTACCCATGAATGGTTTGAGGGGCTATGCATTACCCTCATAAAGGTGCTAGTGTCACGCTCTAATTCTGGTCACTTGCCCAGGCCTCAATCCTGGGCACGTGATTGTAGGGGGCGATGATTAAGCCGAATGGAATAACCAGCCACTCATAAAGGCCATTATTGGTCTTGAGTGATGTCTTCCACTCGTCACCGGGCTTAATTCTGATTTAATGATGCCCACTGCATAGGTCCAGTTTAGTGAAGATCACAATACCACTCAAGACATCAAGCAAATCATTCAGCCGGGGAATCAGAAACCTGTAATGGACAATGATCTTGTTTATGGATCGACTGTTGACACACATGTGCCAGCTACCATCTTTTTTTGGCATTAAGAGAATAGGGATAAAGCATGGACTCAGGCTCTTGCGAATGTATCTTTTGCTTAACAAATCCTGCACCTGCCTCTTGAGTTCATCATGTTTCATGGGGCTCATCTTATAGTGTGGCAAATTAGGGAGTATGGATCTCGTAATTAGGTCTATATCGTGTTGCAGATCCTTCATGGAAGGGACTAAAATGGGTATATCCTCAGGCATTAGATCTCGGAAGCTGTCTACAAGAGGAATGAGTTTTGGCGAGGTAACGCTCTCAGTGATCCTTGTCTTTCTACTGACCACAAGGATGACTAACTTCTCTCTACCTTAGCTCGAGTAAACGGTCTCAAGGTCATCATGGTGTTATTAATTGGTGCCTTAAATCCAGAGATGGGGAGGGAATCCAAAACCAACTTTTTTCCCTTGAACATAAGTAAGTAAGTGTTCGTGAGGCCATCATAAGTGACCTCCTATCATACAACAAGGGTCGTCCCAACAGTAGGAAGCAGATTGTCATTGGAATGACGTCACACTAAGCTTTGTCTTTGAACTTCTTGCCAGAGAAAATTCCATAAAGCACCTTTTCTTGACTCGGACATAATTGCCATTGTTGACCCAACTGACCCGATAAGGTGAAGGGTGATCTTTTACTTCCAACTTCAAGCGTCCCACTGTTGACTTAGAGACAACAGTCATACCATTCTCATTGTCAATTATGATGTTAGGTGCCCGATTAGGTGTGAATTCAATTTGGATACAAGGAAAATATATCTAGAAATCAAGCTATCAATTAGCAGGTCTAAATAGAAATTGATTGGTGAGATAAGTGTCCTGAAATCTTGGAGACATTTTGGGAGAAGATTCTGTTAATAAAAAGGAGAAGTCAACTTAAGATATTTAATTCCTTGATTTTTAGGAATTAGGACTGTTAAGTTGATAATTGAGGAAAGAAATCATATGATCAAAGATCATTAAGAGGATGTCTTTATGGGCTAGCCATCAAGATTTATTAGCTAATTAAAGTATTCCTAGGTTGGAAATAAATTTGATTAGTAGATTAATGTCATTTATGTTTCTTTTTATTTTGAATTGTTGCCTTCTTTTCAATTGTAAGCTTTGAGACTATTTATAGTTTACCGTTTTATGAATAAAGGGGAGTCAAAAAATTATAAACTCAACCTTGTGTTATTTTTGGGAGGCTCAGGGTACCTCGAATTATCCCACTAAGGAGGAACTAGGATCCCTCGAAGTATTCTAGAAAAAAGGGCACGTAACAAATTGGTATTAAAGCCGGTTATAGCTGATCACCATCTTGATAGATTAGTGAATGAGATTGTATCTCTATGGCAAGGAATAAGGGTTATGGAGGAGTAATTGATGAAACATATTGAAGAAATGTTCATGGCCTTATCCAACCAAATTCAAGAGAAAATTTTCTTGAATGCGAGTGGTG
>JASKGM010097947.1:0-12595 GCA_034509205.1 Ceratonia siliqua
TTGAAATGTAGCTGGGGCATTAGTGAGTCCGAAGGGCATGACTAGAAATTCGTAGTGTCCTTGATGAGTGCGAAATGTTGTCTTTTCTACATCATTTGGATGCATGCGGATTTGATGGTAGCCTGATCTTAAATCCAATTTAGTGAAGAATTTGGACCCATGTAATTCATCCAATAATTCATTAATGATTGGGATAGGAAATTTGTCTTTGATGGTATTCTCATTTAGAGCCCTATAATTAATGCATAGCCTTTAGGATTTGTCGTGCTTCTTTACCAACAAAACTGGAGAAGAGTAAGGGCTGTTACTGTTCCTGATTACTCCAGAAAGCAGCATCTCATTAACCAACCTTTCTATCTCATTTTTTTGGTAGTGAGGGTATCTATAAGGTTTAACATTAGTTGGCCCACTTCCTTCCTTGAGTGTGATGTGATGATCACATAGTCTATGAGGAGGTAAACTGGTGGGCTCCTTAAAGATATCTATATAACTTCCTAGCAACCTTTGAATATCTGGTTCTGCAGTCCCTATTTCATTTTGTTCCACTCTCAATTGGATTACATTTAACTGCACCAAATACACTCTTTTTCCCTTTTGTAAGGTTCTACTCACTACTGCTTGTTCACTAAATCTATTAGGAGGACCTTGGTTACCATGAAACTCTGCTGTTTTACCCTTCCAGAAAAACCTCATCCACATTTCTTCAAATTCCCAAATGATTGGGCCTAGTTGTTTTAGCCACTGTGTTCCAAGGACAGCTTCATATCCTTCTATTGAGAGAAGGTAAAAATCAATGATGAATTCCTCATCCTGAATCTTTACCTTATTCCTTCTACATAATCCTCCACTGAGCATTTTACTACCATTAGCTACTGTTACCTCAAAATTCCTAGCCTTGATTGGATGAGTTTTCAAAGCTGCTGCCATATCCATACTTAAGAAATTATGAGTGCTTCCAGAATCCACCAGAATGTTCAGGGTTTGGCCCTTTAATCTCCCCCTTAACCTCATAGTTTGAGGTGAATGCATTCTTGTAATAGCCTGAAAGCTAATTTCTGGAGAATCATCAACTTCTATTAGTTGTTCTTCCCCTTCATCTTCATTATCCACTGCTAGAAATGTTCCTTTAATCAAGAACAGCTTTTTACAACGATGTCCAGGTGAAAACTTCTCATCACAATTGAAGCAAAGTCCCTTATCCCTTCTTTCCTGCAATTCTACTGGACTTAACCTTTTAATTGCTGGATTTCTAGCTTTTGACAAGCTAAGTGCTGGTAGAGGAGGTAAACTTGACAAAGTAGGAATTTTCTTGTATTCTGGTATTCTACCCTTCTGAAGCTTCATTTGCTTAGATTCATACAACCTTGCCAATCTAATGGCTTCTGACAACGTGATTGGACCAGTAGCCTCCACATCAGCTCTTATGGACTCCCTTAATCCACTAATAAAACAGCCTACTTGCTGCTCATCAGAAAGATCTCTAGCCTTGTGCAATAGACGGTTAAACTCTCTTTGATAGTCCCAGACAGTACCATTTTGTTTGAGTTTGGTTAGGTCGCCAAAAAATTTTGGTACCTAGTGGGACCATACTGTAAGTGCAACTCCAATTTAAGTTTCTCCCAATCAGCTCCCTCGCCTGGCCTAAATTTTTGGTACCATAATTGTACATCATCCTCTAAATGATACCCTGCCATAGGTAATTTATCTTCCTCCAGAGTGTGTTAAAATTCAAAGAATTGTTCAGCCCTACATATCTACTCCGTTAGATCATGTTTTCCTTCATACTTAGGAAAATCCAATTTGCCTAACTTTGGTGCCACATAATTGCTACTCTGCATATTCATTGTTCATTGTACTTAGGAAAATCCAATCCTTATGCCTGCTTTGATCCCTTGGCCCACCATGTTCATTGTTCTGGTGCACAGGAGACCTTTCTTGATACTGATTAGCTAAAACCATAATCATTTCCTCCACGTGTTTCATTAGTCTATCTTGAATTGCCCTCATCTCTTACTTCATCTCTTGCTGTATGGACTATTGACCTGCACTTAAGGATCCTATCTCACTCTCCAAACGATCTAGACGCTGATCAGACATGTTTGACTCTGATACCAAGATGTTACGGGCCCTTTCAGCAGCTCTAGTATTATATTTTACCAGAGATAGTCAAGCTAGATCAAATTTCCTAGGCTTCCCTATCTTGGCTTCTAAATCTGAATGTAGGGTACTTTAAGGGACCCTAGGCATCCTTGGTAGGATATTTGAGGTGCCTGGCCTCCTTGACTCAACAACTTGTTAAAGGTAAATTCTCTCCCTTTATTCATAAAAAAGAAGACTATAAATAGTCTATTGGCTTACAATAGGAGATTAAACCATAGACAGGAACATAAATGCATTTAAATGACAATATTCAAAAATTAGGCAACAAACAAAGACATAAAAGGCATTAAATGACTTTATTCAGCTAAGGATCCTTGCTAATCAGCACCTAATTGCCAATCTTGCTATAATTATCATAAATCTCTTTGACTGGTTGATTTCTTTCCAAAATAATTACCTCCAGCTAAAGAATCAGTATTTACTCCCAAGAATCAAGTAATCAATCAATCACAGAGGTTGATCCCTTAACTTCCTTTCTCAAAGTTTCCTTATTTCGCCTAGAATATACCAATGAAATTGGTGATTTAACACAAGTATGCAGAATTGATTTGCTTGAAGAGATCATTGATGAAGCCATAACTAATAAGGTACTATTAGCTCTAGAATATTATATTTGGATATCATAAATGTTGGGTTTAGAATGATATATTAAGGAAATTGTGAAAGTGACATTACAATTGTCATTGACTATATTGGAGTTCTTTCTGTACAATTTGCTAATTTTGATTTTGATTTCATTATGGTGTGATTTTCTTAAGAATTCTAATTCTAATGGTTCTTATTCTCTAAATAACAGCTGCCTTTACTTGAAGATTATGTGTCTACAGGAAGATTGTGACCATTTGAGTAAAATTTGTACTGTAGTGTGTCTTGTTACCATTGCCTTTCGAAATTTGATGATACTTTACTCTGTAAAACTTGTCCTTAATATGCAAGGATCGGTTACATGTTTTATTTGCATTTAAATTTTTCATAGGTCATGAGAAGATGTTTTTGTTGTAAGTTAATTAAGACAAATCATTTTAATAAATAATGACACTTCCTTAGTCCATTGCTGGTTTAACAGGCTAGGTCATGTAATTTCTAGTAGTAAACGGTGAGCATAAGTCTCTTACTAGTTTTGGGATGTTCATATAGGGTGTATAGGGTCGTCAGCTCACTTTTCTTATGATATTGTGCAACCACATTATTATGAGATGTTGCAAAACAACATAAGTCAACATTAGTTTAAAACAAAAGAGATAACAATAAGGTACTAATCATTTTTATAGTGAATGAAAATATCATTGTGATACAACTTAGAGCACAAATGAACACAACTTATGTTTATTTACTGATGCCTAACACTCTGGTTGAGTGATTCTTAAATACATTTGAGTATAACCAACTCGGTTTATTGGATAAGGATAGCAAAACTAGAGTGTAACATCTACTCCTAACTACCTAAGGATAACAGCAGCAATTATTTAAGAGATAAACTACTCTTAGAGATAATAGCAATAGTAGAGATAGAGCCCACTGTCATGCAACATCTTTTGATGCTTACTATTCCTTCCCTTATAAGCATGTCTTTGTCCTCAAGGACCATAGCTGCGAATTTGAGTATTTGGCCTGAACCTTTGCGAGTCTGCGACTGACTATCACGTGGGTTAGTCCATTCTTCAAGTGCATGTAATGATGTCTCAATCACTTCTTTCTCCAACTTTTCATCATCTAAGTGTAGGTAATTAGCATCAAGCATGAGGAGCCATGGATTTTGGCACTTGTGACTACTGGTGAATCGTTTATCACAGCTAAAGCATAGTCCCTTCTCCCTTCGCTGCTGTATCTCAGCCTAGCTCAGTTTCTTTATCGCTGGTGGAAGCTTCTTCTCTATATTGTAGCCATTTCCCTTGATTAGGCACTCTGCTGCTCGAGCTGGCATTGCCCTACCTGCTATGTGGTCATCCTTCATTGTAGCATAGTCTATTGCTTCCCGCAGCGTCCTGGATCATTGTATGCGCACCTCCTCAACTAGTTCCTCCTTTAGTCCTTTAATGAACACTTCGATTAATGCCTATTAGGGCCATGAGTGCACCTGGTTTGCTAAGCATTCGAACTCACATAGATAGCTACATAGCGGCCTTGTTTGTTCAATCTTAGATAGTGCTTTATCGTAGTCTTCAAACTCAGTTGGTCTGAACCTCGTGAGTTGCTCATTTTCAAACATTTACCACATTATGTTCGTCCCCTCGGCTTCATATTTTAACTACAATCAAATTTGTAATGAAATTTTTTTCCATATTTTTAATTAAAATATTTATTTTGTAATTAAAATATTAAATACAACATTTTATATAAAATAATTTATATAATATAATTTAACACATTATAATTAATCCTATTGTATTTACAATTTTTTTTGTATATTTGTTTTATCATTTAAGTAAGTTACTAAGAAGAAAATGTTCATTATGCTCGTTGAAGAATTTAAGTGTGGGAAAAAATGGATGTTATTATGGCTTTTCAAGATGCTGTTGTTTTTTCAGACTTTATTTGTTTTATTAAATAATAATTTAATGTTAATAAGAAATTGAATATTTGAACTTTAGTATTTAAAATACATTATTTAAATTGATATTTTTAAACTTATGGAATTTATGTTGAGTGGGGTTGGAAAGAGCTTTCTAAATATTGGTTAAATAATTTAACTCATTAATAATTACTAATGTCAAATGATATATCTTTGCTTTCTATAAGAATTTAAAAAAACAATTAATCACAAAGGCTCACTAATCAGTAACCACTATATATTTCAATTTTGATCCTTTGGAATAGGAGATATAAGTTTATTAATGGGTTATTATCTTAAGCTTTTTAGTTATAAAATTAGTTGGCTAAATAGAAATGTGATTATGAATTTACATCATTAGCAATTAGTAGAAAACTAATATTATGCAAATGTTAAATCTAAAAAATAAAAAAGTGTTATGAAGAATTAATTAAGTATTGCTTGAGGGACTTACACACAATGTAGTCAAGCCAACAATTGCTGTATTCTACACATGTGACGTTGACGTATCAATTCTAGACTAATAAAAGTCACATGGCCATGATGTGGCAATGCCACCAACCCTCCTTCTTGGCTTTATTATGCAAGGGATCCCCTCTCCTCCCACACGCATTGCATGTTGATATTTCTTTATTAATGTAAAGCATGGATGAATCCTTTATTTATGGCTACACATTTAATTTGGTTGATATTGATTACCCACTGCTTGGTGTTTCTTCACTTATCTCTATTTCTAATCATTTATTAAACTAATAACATAATAAAAAATACAATGTTTTGTAATTAGTTTCGTACTTTAAATAAATTTATTACCTTATTGTTATAATAAATCTCCTCACAACTTGAATGATATCAACTTTGTTAATAAATATTAAAAAATTATTAATAAGAGTATTAGTTTAATTGACACATTTTTATGCACTTGAGTATTAGTGAACTTTAACATTAGGGGTTCAAAGTCCTACTATCCTGTGAAATATTATTGATTGACAAACAAATATATGAAATGCATTAAACTACCAAACTATCCTGTAGACAAGCTTGTTGCCTGCTTGACTAGTTCCCCTATAAATGTGGTCTGATATATGTGAAAATAATATAAATGTGTTAATGATTGAGGTCAATAACTAAAGAACAAAGTTTGAAGTTGCATAATCATATAGATATTAATTTACCAGTTTGTTGATTACTTGCTCCCTTTCAGTGGAGTGGTCAAACGTCTGGGTACAAGGGAATCTAAATGATTGATCTTCTTGTTTGCTATATCAACAATGACGAGCAATGACGGATCCACAAGGGAATTTTTTTTTGTAAATAATATATGTAAAAAAATTTGTTCGTCCCCAAGAAAATTTGGAAGTTGCCCCCACATAGGCTAAATCCCCACTACTCCTTTAGTTAGTCGTACCCTGCAAATTCCTTGAATTCAAAAGTCACTTTATATGCTTAACTTTTATACTATTTTAATCATAATTTTACCCTTTAATTTTATGTTAGCTTGTGTTTAATTTCCTTATTTATTATAATTTTTATCTACTTTGTTTGATTTTTGTTTAGGAACGAATAAAATAAAGAAAATAGGAACTTTTGCTTCTAGTTGCAGCATTTAGAGTTTGATCTTTAGGTAAGTGAAGGAGAAAGATAATTAGGAGTTTCTTTAAAAAAGAAAACTTTATGAAACGTGGTTGTTTGGCTTCCAGCCTTAAGCACTTCCCATTTATAGACTATAGTATACTTTTTGCCCCCATTCATTAAAATTTATGGATCAACCATTGATGACGAGGTACCAATGAACTTGGCCTTCATTGACAGGGAAAAAAAACCTAAATTGAGACATTTTAGGACACCAATTAGTAGCATCTATTGATGAATGTGGACACAAGTGACTCGAAGCTATGCAGCTTATGAGTTTGAACTCAATATCCTCTTGATTGGTGCATCGTGAGGGAAGTACAATTTCTTGTAGCCCTCCATCATATTTGTCACTTTCAATCGGTCGGTCTTAATACGCTCTTGTATTGGATCATACTCAACCAGGGAGTTTGTGACAAGTTATGTAAATTTTCTAAGGAAAAAATATTAAAAATATCTTATATAGTGTCGTTTCTCAATATAAAAATATAAAATAACATCGTATATAACATTTTATGAATGGCGTGATGTTAAAAATAATGAAAAATATATGAATAAAAAAATTGATATGAAAAATTCATAATTTATATTGTTACTAAATATTTTAAATTTTTATATCAAATAAAAAAAATATTTAAATATCTAGATTACAATGACAATAAACAAGATTAAAAACAATGAAATAACCGTAAAACTTAAATTAGTTGTATATATGGATGTGACCTTCATTATTGGTCCCATTAAAAAATAATAGTTGTTTTTTTAAATTTATTTATTAGATAATTTAAATTAAATAAATATTTTCAGCAATAATGTATTGGAGGGAAACATTTTTTTTTTCAGCTAGTCTTGGAAGGAAACTTTTTTTCCTTGTTAACAATGGAGGAAAATTTGTTTTTTTCCCTTTCGCTAATAGCATTGTTTGGAGGGAAACTTTTCACTTGTTTTGACTGAATAGGCATTGGAGGGAAACTATCCCATTTTTGCAGATCAGCCATTTCTCGAGAAAGGCCAGCTCCTTGTCTAGAGATATGATGAATGGGTCACTTTTTGCATATTGTCACTTGCTTGAAAGTTGGGAGATTGCAGAATTATTGCAGAACCAGTCATTTACTTCCGCAGAACCAACCACCTATTTTTCTACCTTCTGTTGTTCTTTTCTGATCACCATGTAACGTTAGTTCTATTGTCTTTATTGACTTATGTATAGCTTTTCATCATATAGGAAACAAGTTGTACTGTAGGTTCACCTACTTTTTTGACTTTGCGCCTTGTAGCAGAATGTGTTGCTTTCGGCTCCTTGGCTTCATATATTTGCCTTGTAGCTGTCTTTAAGATCAATATACATAATACACATCTTCTCCAACCAGCCACCATTATTTTTCTTGTATCACCATTATTTTTGCTTGGCAGTTCTATTTGGATGTTTGATTTCAATATCACAAGCTTGCTCTTCAGATTGAGAAGGAAAGAAATTTAAAAGCCGGTGGTTTCATTCGTGCAAGACGAGTTAGTGACAATTTAAATCTTGCAAGAGCTATAGGTAAACATTCCTGATAATTAATTTAAACCCCTCCCCCAACACACACCTTTTATTTATTTCTTCAATCTTAGCATGTGTGAGTAGCCTACTCACTGGACGTCATGTATCTTTATTTTATGGCTTTAGGTTGATTAATGAAATTTGTAGACATGGTAAACAACAAAACAAAAAATGGAGGCCTACTTTCTCATATTTTGTTTCTTACTCATCGTTTTGTTTACTTTTAAGGCTACAGGAGAAAGGCAATAAGTTTGGTTCAGAATGAAAATTTGGTTAAAATTTGTGTAAATGAAGATTTCAAACTTGTTTGCCTACATGGTATACTTTGATGTCAAGAAGGCCATAGTGGAAGCTTTAGAAAAACAGTAGGCAGGTGTTTTGTCTCCTCTCAAGGAAAACATGACTCCTAAGAAATTTGGATATAAGTATGTCCAGAAACTTACCAAATGACCTGCATGCCCCTATGTGGTTCCTGATGAGGTGATTAGAATTTCTTAAAATCACAATGTTCTTATGGACTTGTGTAATTTGTTGTTTGAACGTATTTTACTGCTTTCAACTTGGAATTCTTCTGAATATCATGAAGAGAATGCTCGATGTCTTGCGTCCCAGGGTAAAATCACAGTTCAAGTTATGGGGTTCTTGTTTACCAAATGCTGGAAAGATAGAACTTGGTGAGCAACATAGTGAAGTGACAGTGATGCTGAGAGCAAAGTTCTTCAAGTTATAGTGGAGAAACTTGTAGAGAATGTTAGTATCTGTGAAAGTAACGTTTCTTATTAAATTATGAATTTATAATATATTGATTGCCATGTAAACTAATAATAGGAGACATCTTTAGGAACATTGAACACTATATAGATAGAGCAGTAGTGTAGCCATATCAACATGTTTATACAGTTTTGAAACTCAATATACATCTTATTTTATATGCACACTAACCTTGGTTACCCGTGAAGTTTTTGTTTTCTACATATGTGTGCAACAGTGCAAGATATCTCATTTTTATTTTATTGATCTTACTATAATAATGTTTAATCAAGTAACCACTATGATTTGTCCCCGATATACATCTTTTATGTTGTTCCAAGCAAAGTTACAGAATGCCACTCGATGAGGACTGAGTCACCCGTAATCCCGCAATTGTTTATTTGTCCCCGCGATGAGGGCGGCTCCCCAGTATCGAACCCAGTGACCTTTTGTTAAAGGTGTGGATGATACTGGTACCACTGAGGCGATCGCCCCAGTGGTACTAGTATCATCCACACCTTTAACATAAGATCACTAGGTCGCCACAGTGGTACCAGTATCATCCACAGCTTTAACATAAGGTCACTGGGTTCGATACTAGGGAACCGCCCTCATTACGGGGACAAATAAACAATAGCGGGATTGCGGGGGACTCAGTCCTCATCACCACTAAAAAAAATTCTCCAAGATTCAAAGGAAACTGTGATAGAATCTGATGTAAGAGGAAGAATGCAACCACTTAAAGACCAGCTAACTTATACCATTAGTCACCTTCACAGTGTCTTTGGGACTCATGTCCTCATTGCCATCTGTTGAGGTTACTGGGATTGTATGGGACTTGTATGTCCATGTTCATCTGGATTTTATTGATCAGTCTTGGTTGAGAAACCTAACTGCATGGCTAATAATTTCATATTGTTTATTGGATTCCTTTTTTTAACAGGAAATTTTAAGTTTCTTGGAGAAAAAGAAAAGAAATTGTTACGTACCTTCCTTGCTACTCTAGTGTAGTATTTCTCAATTCGTAAAACAGCTGGATCATTCTTACGCAATTTACCTATCTTGGAAGGTAGATAAACTGTTTTAGGAAACTTTGAGGGTTCCTAAACCTCTTTTGTAGGCAGTTTGAGGACCATAGGCCTCTTAATCTCAACAATAAGTTAATGGATAATTCTTTTCATGCTTTATTCAATTGAGAAGAGATTATAAGTAGTCTTACAATCAGATGGAAAGAAACATTACATTAAAAAGATATAACTCAAATTAAACTAGGAAATATTAGAAGGAAAGAAACATTACATTTAAAGAAAATAAGTCAAATTAAACTAGGAGATAAATTCAGTAAATAGCCTGACAATTAGGCTTTATTCTAAAAGGAAATAGCAATAAAGGAGCAACAAATTGATTCCTAAAACTTGCCCAGATTTCAACTCTTAATTAAATACCATTGACCTATTGAATTCTATTTAAGGAACATAATCTTTGTCATTAAAAAGGGACAAATCCTGCTAATTATCCTCATTAAATCCATTCAAATCCCTTCCTTATTCATTCAAATCCTACTAATTATTTCCAACTCCATTCAAATTCTTTCCATAAATGATGGGTTTGTTGACTATCATTCTTTATTTCCCAAGATTCTGAGTCATTTATTGCTAGACATCTCCTCCTCAGATTTCTTGTCCCAAAATACTACCATTCAAATTCTTATGCCTTTTAAAATAAATTATTATGGTAGGTGGTTTAACAGATTTTAGGGTTGTAACATTCCATTTCCCATCAAAAAATCCTTGTCCTCGAGGATGAAAATTATTTTTTTTCCTCATTTTTTGTTTTTTTTTTTTGCTGTCCATCAATCTGGTTACTCTTCTTCTACTGATTCCTCTTCATCCCTAGGAAAAATTCCTTCAACTAAAAATAGCTTCTTGCAGCGATGACTCAGAGAGAATTTATCCTCACAATTAAAACATAGCCCGTGATCTCTACTTTCTTTTAGCTTACTAGACTTAATTTTCTTATTGTTGGATCTCCGATTTTTGTTGCTGGAGGAGGGGGTAATGGTGGTAGGGAAGAAATTGCTGGAGGCTTTTTAAACTCAAGTACCATTCCTTTTGGCGCATTCTGTATTTTAGACTCAAATAGTCTTGCTAATCCAATGGCTCACTGGGCTTACAGCTTGCACATCCGCCCTTATATTCTCCTTCAATCCACTCACAATACAACCCACTTGCTGTTCATCTGTGAGGTTTCCAACACGGTGTAGCAGCCTATCATACTCCATTTGATATTCTCTAATACTTTCTTGCTGTTTTAGTTAAGTGAGATAACCAAAAAAATTATAAAATTTTGTGTAACCATATCTCAAATGTAATTTTAACTTCAAAGTCTCCTAATTAGTTGTAGTTCCCTATCTAAATCTTTGATAACAAAGTTGTATGCCTCCTTCAAGGTGGTATCCTACCATTGCCATCTTGTCCTCCTCATAAGTTTGTTAAAAATCAAAGAATTGTTCTGCTATACAAATCCACCCAGTGGGATCCTCTGTACCATCATAGTGTGGAAAATCTAATTTGGTTACCTTTGGTGCAACAAAACTACCACTTCCACTTCCACTTACTCTGTTACCTTTACTTTGATTATGGCCATTTGACTCCTTTGGCCTATTTCTACCATTGAAGAATGATCTCTTTTGGATCTAGTTGGACAACACCATCATCATATCTTCCATATGCTTTAGCAATCTCTCTTAATTCGTTCTCATTTCTTGCTATAGGGATTGCTACCCAACGTTCAAAGCTCCTACTTCATGCTCCAAGCGGTCCAATCGTTGATTAGCAGTCATGCCTGGCTCTAATACCAATTTGTTACGTGCCATTTTTTTAGGATGCTTCGAGAGATCCTAGTTCCTCCTTAATAGGGTAATTCAAGGTATCCTGAGCCTCCCAAAATAACACAAGGTAGAGTCTATAATTTTTTACATACTTTATTTCATAATTTCCAGACTATAAATAGTCTCTGATAGCAATACAACTCAAAAGGAAATTAAAACATAAAGGGAAATTAAAAGGAAATTAAAAGACAACTTAATGCTGAAATCAAAGACATTATTTCTAGACATTAATTCTACTAATCAGAATTAATACTGTGACAAAGACATAATTCTCAAAACTATTACCAAAATCATATCCTGCAATTAAATAGAATTATTCTCAAACTAATGATTAGATTTGACTTGCCAGCTATTAGGCTTCTTCTTTGTCACGACCCAACTCGGGGCCATGACCGGCGCATAGACTAAACTTAGTCTAGCCAGCCTAGCACTTAAAGAATAATTTTAAAAAAAATTTCGACAGAGTCTCCCCTATAAAACGGACTTTCCCAAAATACAACAGCGCAAAACTAAACCAAAAGCAATAATCCATAACAAAGACAAATCATCCCAGTATAAATCCAAATCCTAAAGCAAGACTCTGCAATAATACCAAACCAAAAATAAATAAATAAAATTTTGACGCTCCCTTTAGCTGCAAAACTCAGAGTCCAATACATATTCAGTACCAAAAAGAAGTCTACCAAAATATCTAGGAGCAAATAGAATTCCCAGAAATCTACTTAGCAGCAGGCGGATGATTTGAAAAATGTTAATAAGAAGGGGTGAGTCACATAGACTCAATGAGGGCATAGTAAACAAAGTTAGTAGGAAGGGAAACTAGATAACGCAGGAGGGAATAATCAATACGATTAAATTCATTTGCTGTAACTGTGAGATGGATAGAATAATTAATCATAATTGCTAAAGGATAATATTTTACCACAAATAGATTTTGTTATATTGCCAAAAACTAAAATAAAACATTTACAACCATAGAATAAAGTTAATACTTTAAATTTTGTGTGGGGTCTCACATGAAAGCACCTGAGGCGGCTCGACCTCATTGATAGCCCTCTCCTCCTAGAAT
>JASKGM010097968.1:0-12592 GCA_034509205.1 Ceratonia siliqua
AGCATTTTGTAGTGATTAGGGGTGTCCAAATCCTTGAGAACTATGATGAGGAGCATAACATAGGTTAAATAGTCCAAATATTTAAGATTGTTGCCTAGATCAACCTATCTTTCTTACCTTAATGGTTTCATTGGATTAAATCTAGGAAGTATTTTCTAGGTTGTTTATTGGATATGGAGTAAGTAAGGAGCATTCTTCTATTTACCTAATAACTATAGAAAGATTGGGATAGCATATCTTGTTATTATCTACGGTTAGTAATTAGGAAAGAGAGTTGAAAACATTATCATGTTTATAATCATAATGAGTGATTATCTATGACCATTTGCCATTATCCAATGGAGAAGAGTGAATCCTTATCTTATGCTAATTTTCTCATTGTTGTTATGTCCTTTTATCTAATTGTTTTTGCTCATTGTCATCTTTACTTTAAGTACTTTATTCTCACCAACAACCCCCCATTTATATTTCAAGCATCAATTTATTAATTTACTTAGTAATTAATCACCTAAACTGACTCATCTGTAGGAAAACGACCGTTGCTAATAAAAACGAAAAATACTTACCACTATACTACAATGAGATTTATATTTTAGTTGTGTTTTTAACTTGGAAGGCTTTCAAATTAAGGCTTTGTTTTTGAGGTTTAGAGTTCAACTTGGATATACACCAGGTACCTACAGAGTGCTGAAAGAGCTGCTTCTTCTGAGAGAGTTGCTTCTTCTGAGGGAGCTAGGCATGGAGGAGCTGCCTCTGGGCAAACTGGGGAGCTATAGAGGCATATGCTCCTTATTCTTCATCCTTTCCATCTGTAGTGAAACCAAAGGGCAGCTTCTAGATTGGGGACTAGGGGACATGCTCTTATGGGAGCTAGGGCACTGCAGAGGAAGTAGCAATCGCCTCTATATATGTATGTGTATATATATAATATAGTTATCCTCCTTAAAAAAATTTTATTCTTTATATTTCACAAATATATTAATTTATAATGAAGTCAAAAATTTGGAAATATGTCTAATCGAGATGATGTATCGTATATTTTACCAGGAATACGAGTAACCACTTGCTCATTGTGTTCAATTGAAGTGCAAAACTGTTATGATATATTGGTGTGGTATGTTGAACTATTTACACAATTGAACAAATTACCAGTCTTCTTGTTAGTTTTGCCATATGTTGAACTAATTTCGTTGTCTTTGCAAGATTATAGATAACAATTGCAACCTTCTCAAGTGGTAAGGGATATAATAAACTGTGTCAATTGTCATGTGCAATGAGTCTCATAACCAATACATTTCAGGGAATTCACAGTGTTGTTAATTATAGTGAACAGTTCGTATGAAAACACCATTCCACACCAATTTCAAAATCATATATAATACTTACATATCTCTTACTTGGGAAATGTGCAAAAACATAGGTACAACCCCATAGAAAAACATATGGTCAACAATAAAATCATCTAGTTCTTTGTCCTCTTAATAGCATGTTTCAATTGGACAACATTTGACGTTTAGGCATACAACCAACTTAATTGTCCTTGTCCTTTTAATAGCATGTGTCAAGTGGACATATTTGACATTTAGGCATGTAAACAACTTAATTGAGAGCAACTAGCGTATTAGATACATTTAGTAAACAATGAACACAAAATGCAAATTTTGAACTTCATTCCTAAATTGAGTTAATTTTTGTGGCTATGGCAGATAGGGAATATGGGGAGGGACATCAATACCCACCAAATACTACGATAAGAAGATTGTCACTGTCTTCTGGTACAATTAACAGTCCACCACAGACACTAAATAATGCAATTGATCTACATCAACATATACTAGTGACTAAACATGAAATTCTATCAAAGATCTGGTCCAGTGCAACACAACTGTCAACAAAATGGGATGAATAGAATCATTGAAAAGCAACAATACCAGTAATTATGTAAGAAACTAAATAAAATTTCTTTTGACTAAATATTCCACCAATATGTACCGTCGTAAATGGGAAAAGGAAAATTGGAGTCAGATATTATGACTTCCACTTTTCCTAGTGCATTATGAAGTTTTGCCAAGAGGTCTTGATTCTTGTTGGTCAAAGCATCAACCTACAGAACAAAATCGTCATTCTAGATATAATTGTTATGGAAAGTCATATGTAAATGACTCGTTGCATTCACCTATATTGAAACCTAATATATTTATTACCATTTGGGGGACATGCAGTTAGGGCATTCAATTTAGTTGGCAACATTACAAGAAAACAATTAGGTTAGTGGGAAAAGAACTGTTACTAGATGGAAATTGAGTGCAAGGGGGTTGGAAACTACAGAAACCTTAACTTGTAGCACCTTCAATGTACTATCAATGTCTTCGATGTGTTGCATTATGTATTTGACTTTTGTCTCGAGGACGGTGGGTGTTTTATAGAGCCATTGGATGCTTATGGACATGGGAATGGCAGGGTTGGTCTCTCCTCCATCACAGTTTATATCAATGAAAGGATGCTCCGAGGGTTTATCCCTGTGGCTAGATCTGGTTGTTTTTCGAATGTGTTAGGACATCCTTGGATTGAGTGTGCTTGCAATCATGGCTCTTTTCCTCCTCCCTCCATGCACATTAAAGCATTTAACTTGTTGTTCTAGTTAGGTATGTGTGTTTGCAATTCTCTTCATAGTCAAATGAGATAGAGAGGTTATTATTAAGAAAATTTGACATCCGTATTTCAAATCACATAATAGCTAATAATTAGGAATCAATATCAAGGAAAACAACAATAATACGATGAGGAATGACGTATGTTACAAGTTAGGTCTGCGAACATAAGGGTGGGAGGGAAGATGTGAACTTCAAATCGAGTACCGATGGTACTAAAGACTCTGCCTACCAAGTCAAATTAGTTGGACATTGTACAGTTTGTAGCTTGCCCTTGTCAAATCATATTTAAATTTAATTGGCATATTTGAAGCATTTTCTATCTAAATCAAATTTGCATTGCCCTCCAAATCTCAGCAACACAAAATGGTTTAAGTTTACAATAGGCAAGAGACAATCTGAATTTATTTAAATAACGTCACTGTTAAGTTGTATATGCAACTTAAGCAGCTAAGTTCCCTTGTCTTATCGATTATAGTGTGATTCAAAAGTTTATCATTTATTCAGATAATCGACATTAAAAGAATATACAGTTAGTGAACTCCAAACTAAAGATTATGTATACATAGTTTTAATCAATGTGTCAATTCATTGAGTAATACAGCATATATGATGTCATCCACAATAACCCACAAGCAACTAAATAATGACAAAATAATCACATAATTTGAAAAACTATAGTATGTGGGTATTAAACCTATTTCCATTAATGAAACTCACTTTAGATAATTATTGAGACTCAATTTAGATAACAATTGAAATTAAACTAATTTATTTAACCTTGTACAATTGTGAGCCAATTATTTAGTGTTGGAAATGAATGGATTGACATAAATAATATTATTAAAGATTTCTTTTACAATTAGAATCAACTAATATTATATAATTACGTGATGTTGTAATATAAATCAAACATATATATGGTAATGTGGGCCATGTGGACCAAATAATATTTTATTGTAAAGTTAAATTACTTATAACAAGTCAGGTAATAATACAATAAATCATTATGTTACGAGTCATATTCCAAATGATTTTATGCATTATATTCACAAATACTTTTTACATTATACAAAAAAAAAGGGGTAACCACACACCCTTAGGTTAGTTTTAATAATAAATGTGTCAACATTAGCGAACCAACGAAATGATCAAATTTATTGTTTGCACCAACAAACTATATTATTAATTGTTTGTTAAATTGGATATTACAAAGTACGAATCATATGTATGATATTTAATTAAACTTTCAATTGAACATACCAACTAAATAATATTCTTTTTTTATATTTCCAAAGTTTCACCAGCAAAAATGAAATATCAAACGGCAAATCAGATTTATAACTAAATAATCAAATTTTAAATCAATTTATTTCCCCATGATAACTCCTACAAAATGTAAAGGCTCCAACAAAAGTACAGGTCATCTCGTGGAGAAGAAGTGATGCATAAATATGTGTGGAGCGCACTTTTGGTTATTTTGCAAAGTGAAATAATTGGTGTCTACTTATGGTACAAAGAATGATGTATAATTGGTGTCAACTCAAAGGCAATTCCGTAACCAACATTTCGACATTCATTTATAAAAAATATATAAAGTCAAAATTCATATGTAATTAGAAAGAATAAAAGTTAAAGTTTTTTGTAATAGATTAAGTTAAGTTGAGAAGTTAAATTGTTCATCATGTATTTTGTTGGATTTAATAAAATTGAGTTGTTACAAATAATATTAAGTTATATAACAAATAAATATTTGAAAAACATTATATAATAAAAGACAATAATATAATTTCTATTTCATAATTGTTGAAGATCAATAAAAATAGGATATCTTATAAAATTATAGTTGCATAAGCCTCATTTGTTGGGTTGTAGCAATTCAGGGATGCCCCACCTACACCACCAAGTTTTTATGATTATGAGTCCCTTGTTAGATATATGACTTTTCTTCTTCAATCACTTAAACCAGACAATGCATTTTCATTAGTGGGGTAATAAGAAGCTTCACTGAAAGATATAAATGATGCAAATTATCATTTATTATTTAGTTTTAAGAGTCAAATATCTTTTCTTTCACACTTCCTCAATTACCTTTCTTGCAATATCTCCTTCATTCACAAATTTTACTTTCATCGTTGAGATTTGATATGGATTTGAAAATTTTCATTCTATATTATAAACATGTTGGTATGTTTTGAGGATTGTTTATGATTATGATTTATATATATGTGCTTAAAATTATATTTTAATTATGATTTATATTACTTTCATTCTATATTATAAATATGTTGATGCTGTGTTAATATGTAATCCTATTTCTTTGTGATGCAGTCTATTTTAAATTTGATGGTCAATCTGAGTCCACTAATGCTGAGCTCAAAATTCCGCCCCAAACAGGGATTTATGTATGACGCTTAGTTTGGTTGTTGGGTATATGTTGTTTGCTTCTCATAGCTTTAATGTTTGAATTTTTTTATTTATTCTTAGTTTGGTTGTAAAATTTTATAATATTTTGACTTTATTCTTCTCCCCCTTTTCCTGGATTGTAATGTATAGCCCTCTCCCCTCTCCCCTCTTTCATTTTTTTTTTACGTAGACATAATAAAACCATTTTATCGTTCCCTTAGTTTGTTAGAAAATAAAATAAAAGAGTCAAGTAGATTTAAAAAAAGGCTTACAGCACAATTCCCATATATCTTCCACGCAATATTTTTTTGTTTTTATCTTTCATTATCCTTTTGTTTTATTTTGTATTATTTGAACTATTTTTTTATGTATGGTAATTTTTTAAAAATATTTTGAAATATTTTTAAACTTTTTTAAGAATTTTTTAATTCTCATTTGAACGGTATGCTTGAACAATACTTTTAAAATTAGAATAGTAAATTTTTTTACTATTTAAAGGAAAAGTGAAAAATTCTAAAAAAAATTAAAAATTTTTCAAAAAATTACCATACAAATAAAATAGTTAAAATAATAAAAAAAAAGTTATCGAGAGAAAAAAAATGTGCTCGTATGGTGCTATGTTGCTAGTATGGTACTGCAACAAAACGAACCTTTAAAAAATAAAAATCACTGTTTCTAGAGTTTAAAGGGAAAGCCTCTACAAATATAGTGAGATGCATTCTTTCTTAAAATTGTTTTAGATGGTTCCAATGATTATTTCATTTTAAAATGATTTTAAGCATCAGGGATTTGATGTCCTCACAACGTCTAAAATTTTGTTATACTTTGAATGGAGATTTTGTGCTTCCACGTTGACTAAATTATCTTTGGCTCTTGCTATGCTACAGTCCTATTTTTGGGGCTGTAGCATAGCTTTCGGTATTTAAATTTAATATTTTTTTAATTTTTGTCTTATTTTTTTTACTTTTTAACATTAATTAATTATTGTCTATGTCATATAATTTTTTAAAAATTTTTTAACACATTTTAAAATTTTTTTTTATATTTTTTTATATCTTTTATATACTATTCATCTATAATTTTTTTGATACTATTCATTCATAAACAAAAATATTTTTTAAAAATACAAAAATGTTTTAAAAAATCTTTAAAAAAATATATGATATAAATAATAATTTATTAATATAAAAAATAATTAAAAATAAATAAATAAAAAGTCTAAGCTACGGCCCCAAAGTGGGGCGGTAGCTTAGAATTCCCCATTATCTTTTTGGCTTTGCATGGGGGTCTATTATCCCTTCACTGTCCAAATCTTTGTTAGCTTTCGATGGAGACTGTGTGCTCCCAAGTTGAGCAAATAATCTTTTTGGCTTTGGGGGTGGAGGAATTGAATGACCAAAATTTACATTAGAACAGTGATAATGCATTTTATGTAATTAAATTTATTAAAATGATCTCGAATTATATGAATCTTTGTTTTTGTAAAGGTATAGAAGTATTTAATTCGTAAAATATGTCTAGTCATTCCATTTCTTTGACTTTTTATCATTGTATTAATAAAAAATAATAATTAAAATACAATAAATTTAAGAACAAATAATTTAGAGTAGTCATATTTTAAGATGTATATTATAGAGGTGTTTAACACTTATTTTTACACATAATCAAACTCCTAAATTTTTCTTATTTTAAGGACTAGTAATTGTTCTTTTAGGAATTTTAGTTATTATTTCTAATTAATTGGTAATAATTTTTTTTTTTTACCTAAGTCAAGGTGATGTATCCTTTGGAAGTGACAACAAATAATATAATTAATTAATTTTGACAACTTTTGAAGGGAGGAAATAGTGAGGAGAATATAATGAAGCTGGAGCCACTAATGACTTCATAAAAAAGCAGCTTGGGATTGTTTTGAAAAGACCCTTAGGAACCACAAAATTCTCCCTTGCAAATTCCATCAGTATTGAGCTTGATTCATCCTGGCATGGGTGGAAACCAGCGAATGTCAACACAAGATTTGTGTTTGTCGCCCATTAAAGTTGGAAGTCCATCTTTATTTTGCTCAATATCCAGACAGCAAGAAAAGATAAATTTAGAGGGGTTCTGTGGGAAGCTGAAATCATCGTAAAAAATCTAGAGGTTTCTTCATATCCAGATGAACCAGCACGTAACCAAAAACATTGTTTTCCACTGAGGAAGGTGAGGTTTACCATTATTATTCCTCAAGCTATCCTCTACCCGCTCCCGCTATCCCTTATGAAGGCACTCGTTGCCCGTTGGCAAGTCTTCAGTAGGGAACGGATCCGGGGCAGAGAGAAGAGAGAACCAGGAGAAATGGGAAATCTGAAAAAGGGTAAAAGAAAAAAAAAAGTAAAAAATAAAAAAAAAATTTAATTACTTCTGTAACAATCTTGGCTGTCGACACGCACGGACGGCCAAGATTGGTCCAAGCTGGTTCTTACATGAAGCTTAAAAGTAATTTAACAGTCATACGTATTGCATTGCAACTCCTTTGCTTCAGCCTGTAGAGGGAGAGCTCATCCTCCATGGATAACAGGTATATCATATTCTTTCTCTGGAAAAACTTAATTATATCATATTCTTTCTTTCTATATTCAATAAATTCATTTGGCAACTCTTTGCATCAGGAACAAAGAGATCTTCAAAGATATGTCAGACCATTTTGCTAAGCTTTTTGCTTTGCTCCTTGCCATTATTGCATTTGGCGTTACAGATACTGGACAAGCTTTGTTCAACACACATCCCTTCTTTATGAAAATTATAGTTCTCACCATTTTTCTCTACTTTTCATTATTAGTACTTGGATCCATACTACAACAGCATATTCAAAACTTCTTTCCAAATTTACTCATGCTTCTGCTAGGAATTGTTGCCTCAACTTTAGCTTCAGGCGTCATATCATTCACTATTATGTGGATCACTTTGGCATTATGGGTGTTTATCTTCATGATTGTTATCTGTTATAATTATGAAGAGCTTAAGTTAATTCCTAGTGCAGTTTTAGAATGGATGAAGATGTTGAAACCTCAATATGGAGTCTTAGAAAGAATCAAGGAATGGTACAAGAATTTCAAGCCACCAACTGAACGTTTTCCAGTTCAGAACTAGTGCACCAAAAGCTTTGCTTGTTGTTTGTATAATTGTATTATTACTTGTATTCTCGTTACTTTTGTAAAAGATTACCCTATCAACTTTGAATCTGTAATAAGAAGTTTCTCGAATTTATAGCAAACTGTGAAATGAAATCAGTTCCATGAGCCTACGGTGTTCCAATATGCATAAATAAAAGAAGAAAATGGTAAGGATATAGACACGCCAAAAGCTCTGTTAGTTTATTATTGGAATTTGATTATGATCGTTTCCATGAGTGTTAATTATAGCCAAATTAGTAAATATCAATTCTTTTAGTAAATTAATAGCTTACTCTGCAAAAGATAGTATTTATCAAAAATTGATTATCTATATCAATTTACTTCAATTTTTTTGGTTGGTTTCTTTCTATTGTTTTAGGTGTTGGTCTCTGTGATCAATTTTGGCCCCCTATAAGATTATGTATCTTCCTTTAATCTAAACTGAATCTATCACTTTATATAAGATTATGTATCTTTCTATTTGTTTGGGTATTAGAATCACAACCCAGGAGCCAGGAAACCGCAATCTCCTTCCAATGTTGATCGTGGAATCAGGCACTTCATATTGGTAGACTTGGCTTAAAGATTTGCAGCTACCTAGAAAACCATGATCCCCTTACAAGCTACAATATGTGTGACATTCAAGCTGATATAACTTCTTTAAAATTCTCATTTTAGAACTGTTTAAGGATCCTTTTTGTTTTGATAGTTTTAAGAAAATACTTTTTTAACCCTTCTTTTTTTTAAAAAAAAAAAAGTGCCAATGGACGCCAAGTTATGTCAGATAGAGCAAGACCAGGAATGCCGAGAGAAGGGGCTGTAACGAATTCCAATTCCTCTTCTTCAGCTTCAACAAGGTCTAGTACTCTGTTTTTCTTATGTTTATCTTGCCCTGTTTTTCTCTTTCTAGAGTCACTCGTAACATAGCATTTTCTGTTGATCATTGATGCAATTTAGGCATCAAGAGGTCAATCTCTTCAATACAAATACTGATCTTTTATAAGTTGTTCACTTGGTTGTTTGCCATTATCGCACTGAAGATCACAAATACTGGAAAGGGTTTCTTTGCACCAAACTACTCTGTTTGATTGCTATTATTTTCACCAAAATTCCTTATTACCTGACAATAATGCTGGAAACAATGCTACAAATGCATACCAAAAGTAATTTTCCAATAATTATAACCCTTTTGCTCGAAAGTGTTGCTTCTGTTAGCTTTGAGCTTTGAGAATCATTTCAGTTAGCATAACGTGTGTTGCTTTATTACATAATTACTTTTGTTAAAATAATATAAGAGATAATTAATTGAAGTAATTGTATGTGGTTAAGTTAGAATTGATGAGATATTCTCAAATTTTTTTGAGAAAATAATCCTATAAACTAATTTCTCATAGAGGATAAATAAATTGCTTAAATAGTGTGTTTTGGGTTAAAAATATACTATGTTGATCTGGCATGTTCTTGTTTGTGAATGTAAATTTTATAAGAATAAATAGTTGAGATGAAAGAAAATATACACTGATTTTTTTGACAAATTTAAAGGATCCTAATCCAAGTTGATGGACTTATTTGTGTATTTGATTTACTTCTCTTATTTTAATTTGAGAATTGCATCATAACAAATCTCTTTATTATTGTTCTTTTTTATTGATTCTAATTAAAGTTGAATTTACAGTTCAAAACCAATTAGTTGAATTATTATAAGTTCATTAATAAATCTGTTTAGTATTTGTATGATTGTATTTGTAGTTCTTGTTTGAAATAATTCCTTTTATAATTAATGAATTACCTTTTTAATTTTGGTAAGAAAGAATTCTCAATCATCATTACCATATAATATCACCTTTTGTCATTTTACTTTAGGGTTTCATTTGTTTTTATTGAGTAGATTGCGTTCAATATATAATAACCTTCAAATTGACTCAATTAAACCACTTTCGTCTCCTTTACCTAGTCAAGTTTTGGTGCTGTTTAAACTTTAAAGTGAGTCAATTTAAAAAAAAAAAAAAACCCAATTTGGGTTGGGCCAATTTCACTTTATATCTGTGTGACGGCCCAAATAGTCATGGTACTTAATTAATATTGGCCCAAATTAAATATCATGGCTATCAACACTCTTGAATGTTTATTAGTAGTTTCTTGTGACAAATTTTCACAAATATCCGTTGTTAACTTATTTTTTTATATTAATTAAATATTTCATTAATTTATATTTAAATTGTCTATTCACACTCTTAATTAAACTTAATCACTTATAAATTGAAATTATTTTTATTAAATGATTAGTATAAATTTTGATCTCTATAGTTTCAGTTAATTTTCAATTTAGTTTTTATAATTTAATTTCGGTCAATTGAATCTTTATAATTTTTATTACTGTCAGTTTTATCTCTGCCATTAATGATTAAATTATTGTTTGATGTGGCAACTAAAATATCTACATAAAAATTAGAAAATGCTGACATAGATTGCCACATAGATATTTTAGTTACCACGTTAAATAGTGATTTAACGGTATTAATTGATAATTTAATAATAAGAACTAAATTTAAAATTGACTAAAATTATAAAGACCACAACTTATAGTAACCTTTTATTAAATAAACAATTAATTAAAGTAGTTCAATTTTTCACATATTCAAATATGGTGAAACATCAAAATATTAAAGGAAAAATCAATTAAGGTTACTTGCTATGTTAAAGAAAGAAAAAAAAGGTACAACTTCAATGAAACGTGATCCTTTAGCTTTTGAAACAATAGAAAATTATTAAAAAGTACATTATTTGTAAAAATGATGGGCATGATTATTGTACTTGTCCAATAAAGTTGAGTACAACAATGAGTTCCTTTATCCGGAAGAATCTTTTGAGTCTTCCAATATCAATAGGTTGATTGTTTCGCTCCTCTATCTTCCAAAAGGAAAAAAGATCTCTGAGAGCTCTTTCCTGGATCCGAAAGAGAGTACTTGGGTTCTCCCAATAACTAAAAAGTGTATCATGCCTGAATCTAACTGGGGTTCGCGGTGGTGGAGGAACTGGATCGGAAAAAAGAGGGATTCTAGTTGTAAGATATCTAATGAAACCGTCGCTGGAATTGAGATCTCATTCAAAGAGAAAGATATCAAATATCTGGAGTTTCTTTTTGTATATTATATGGATGATCCGATCCGCAAGGACCATGATTGGGAATTGTTTGATCGTCTTTCTCCGAGGAAGAGGCGAAACATAATCAACTTGAATTCGGGACAGCTATTCGAAATCTTAGTGAAAGACTGGATTTATTATCTCATGTTTGCTTTTCGTGAAAAAATACCAATTGAAGTGGAGGGTTTCTTCAAACAACAAGGAGCTGGGTCAACTATTCAATCAAATGATATTGAGCATGTTTCCCATCTCTTCTTGAGAAACAAGCGGGCTATTTCTTTGCAAAATTGTGCTCAATTTCATATGTGGCAATTCCGCCAAGATCTCTTCGTTAGTTGGGGGAAGAATCCGCACGAATCGGATTTTTTGAGGAACATATCGAGAGAGAATTGGATTTGGTTAGACAATGTGTGGTTGGTAAACAAGGATCGGTTTTTTAGCAAGGTACGGAATGTATCGTCAAATATTCAATATGATTCCACAAGATCTAGTTTCATTCAAGTAACGGATTCTAGCCAATTGAAAGGATCTTCTGATCAATCCAGAGATCATTTCGATTCCATTAGTAATGAGGATTCGGAATATCACACATTGATCAATCAAAGAGAGATTCAACAACTAAAAGAAAGATCGATTCTTTGTTGGGACCCTTCCTTTCTTCAAACGGAACGAACAGAGATAGAATCAGAGCGATTCCCTAAATGCCTTTCTGGATATTCCTCAATGTCCCGGCTATTCACGGAACGTGAGAAGCAGATGAATAATCATCTGCTTCCGGAAGAAATCGAAGAATTTCTTGGGAATCCTACAAGATCCATTCGTTCTTTTTTCTCTGAAAGATGGTCAGAACTTCATCTGGGTTCGAATCCTACTGAGAGGTCCACTAGAGATCAGAAATTGTTGAAGAAAGAACAAGATGTTTCTTTTGTTCTTTCCAGGCGATCGGAAAATAAGGAAATAGTTAATATATTCAAGATAATTATGTATTTACAAAATACCGTCTCAATTCATCCTATTTCATCAGATCCGGGATGTGATATGGTTCCGAAGGATGAACTGGACAGTTCCAATAAGATTTCATTCTTGAACAAAAATCCATTTTTTGATTTATTTCATCTATTCCATGACCGGAACAGGGGGGGATACACGTTACACCACGATTTTGAATCAGAAGAGAGATTTCAAGAAATGGCAGATCTATTCACTCTATCAATAACCGAGCCGGATCTGGTGTATCAT
>JASKGM010097990.1:0-45393 GCA_034509205.1 Ceratonia siliqua
AAATCTTCAAGCCTTTCAACTTGGAATGAGCCTCCTCTTCGTCCTCCTCAATCTCCAGACCAAGAGCACCCTTTTTCTCCCACACAAAATATGTTTTCTGATGTAAAATAGTGGCTTTTTAATGAAAGATCGCACATGAGCGCTGCGGCGCTGGTTTCCAGACGCTGAGCCCTGGAAATTACTTTGCTGATTACTGTTCGGGAGCCGCGGCGCCAAGATCTTGAGCTACGGCTTCGATTTCACTGACTTTTTGGAGCTGTGGCGCTGGGTTTCTGAAGCCGCGGCGCCAAGTTCTCTGACTTCACGAAATTTTATATTTTGAGCTCTACGGCGCTGGGTTTCTGAAGCCGTGGCACCAAGTTCTCTGACTTCACAAAATTTCATATTTTGAACGCTGCGGTGCTGGGTTTCCAGGCCGCAGCGCCAGGGCTTCTGACTTAGGATATATTTCTTCATTTAGGACCCTGAAATTGAAGCATAAGCTTGCTTAAGAGTTGATAATGAGGAATGAGAGCCAAGTATAAGAAAACATATTAAGTTCAATGATTTTCCTTCTTTTATAGCACATTTAGCTCAACAATAAAGCTTGTAGAGTGCACTTTCGCACACTTATCACATGTCCAACACCTGTCATCTTGTATGCCATGTCAGTAAAAACTGTTAGTTTATTTAACAATGTTACCTCTAAGAACTAACTTGATGCATTTTTTAAACATTAGGGACAAAATTAAAACAGAGTGCAAATGTAAGGTATCAAAATCATACATTTGCCTTATTTATATATCTATTCTTCAAATACAAGTTATAAGTAACATATACATGATCACTAAGTCTTTGATGCTCTATTCTATTCCTTTTCTTTGTATAGATACATTCAAAGAAGTTCCAATTTCGCTCACATCCTGAAGAAGAAGTTGTTTGACTAAGGATACGAATTGCTACCTGCCTTGGATTTAGAGCATCAAAACCAAACAATCTCCACCATTGATATACATATATAACCAAACAGGAAAACATAATCAATATAAAATTATTTAAAGTATTAAACAAAGAAACATTTGTAATTGTTTAAATTTGTGAAGAACAAATTAATACTTACCAAGTTGCATTGTCTTTGTGGCCTTGAGAGCAGATGGTCGACTAAAACTACCTTCGTGACTTCAATATGCGTCTATCTCATTAAATGCTTATAATGAATCATTACAAATGCTTCTTACATCAAGCAAATCAAGAAGTCCTCATAGGACCTTATTCTTCTAAAAAAAATTTATCATAAAAGAACATAAGATTCAAAAAGTAAGCTACTGCATGAAGATCAAGTTTCAAGTACTTATCCCATTAAGCCTTAATGAGTTGTGTATAAGGCAAGTACAATCTTCTCTTGTTCTTAAACATCCCGTTGATTGCATTATTAGCCATTTGTATGCCTTCATAAACATAACCCAAAGAAGGCTTATTAGCATCTACAGTTCTTAGCAACTTAATAATGGGAGCCATAACTTGAGAAATTTGGAAGTAGTCATTCCTAAATTTATTATTCAAGATTATATCACTAATAGCTTTTTCAATGATACTCATGCCTAACTTATGACTTGTAAAGTGGTTGCCTATCATTAAAGCTTGCAAGTGTTGCTTAAGATCATACATGCTAAGTGATAAAAGTAATAGCAAACTGAGTCACTCCAGGATGCACAATCTCTATCCAACGAGGTCTTCTCCTAAGCCAAGATAAAAATATCATATGATTGTAAATAAAAACAGTCACTTTTGAAGCCTATGATGTAAATTTTGAAACATCAGACATGTTACCAATATCTTTCAAAAGGAGATTCAAGCAATAAGCAACACAAGGTGACCAATATATATGTTCATATCTTTCATGTATCAACTTGTCAACTACTACATAATTGGCTAAATTATCTATCACTACATGCACAACATTGTCCTACATGCTCTAACTTTTACAGACAAGTGATACAAGTTTTTTTCATATTTCACCACATTTAAGGCATAAACAAATTTCACAAATGCAATTCCAACAGGATAGTATACCAAAAAGTTCACTCCAACCATCAACCATAATTGTACATCTATTTTTTGTCCAATTACTTCAGTACCTTTCAACAAGTAGTTGACACTTTTTCTTACAACATCCTAATATATTAACCTTCACATTATGATAAGATGGACCTTTATATCCTGGTCCAATAGTAGCAATGGCATTTATTGCTAACTGAAAGTATGGTGATTGGACAACATTGAATGGAATACAAGTATTCAGAAGACATCTACCAATTTCCATATTATCTTTTTCTAATGCTTCTTTACTTGTTAATACATTCTTGAGGGTTGGTTGGGAACCAGCAGTTGTTCTTGGAGCAAAAAAACTACCAAATATCAAACTTTGGTTTTCTCTTTCCTTTATCTTGTGTTAGAGTTTTATTCTTGGAAGTACAAGGCATACTTGGTTGATCTTCTTAAACTTCTTATTCCTTTTTAACATCTTCAAATACTTCATTCAGTTCCGTTAACCTCTCCTTACTTTGCTTTTTTTCATTCAAAATGTCCACCATTTAATGGCGAATATCATGAGAAACCTTCTTACAAGTAGCTATTTGACCCTAATATGTCAACAAGATGGTACTTCGTTCTATTTATACCTCTACCCTTGTATGTTGAGCCACAATATAGACAAGTGTGTATTTTTTTTTTCCTTCTTTATTCAAAGCAAAATGCTCCCATGCAGGATCAGTCTTCCCATGAACATTTGTAGAGGTTGTAGATTGCATTGATGATATTGGCTTATCATTACTAGCATTGGTGGGATTCATCTTACCTAAGGAATCAACCAAGGATTTTAAACAAATTCAAAACACTACTTGTTTTTCTTTCATATGTTTATAATTAGTTAAATATACAAGTTCTATACTATACATACATTCATTCAATAAGTAAATGGTAGCAACATATGAGATTATTCAAAATCAATTTATCAATAAAAATAGAAGAAATTAAAAGTTGAAGATAAGCTTGTACCACCCCATCGACCCTACCCTCCAACATCAAAGTGATATTATAGCATAACCATAGAATGAATTTGCGTTGAAGGCCAAAAGAAGGTTTTGTATAAAATTTGTAATTTCTAAAACACAAAGCAATATATAATGTCATGAGAATACATATAAAACCATCCTTTTGGTTGAATTCAACCTGTATAAATTAAGGTAGTTCTTTCAAGTGAGGATCAATGTAGTCAGTGGAGATACACTTAACTTCCTAATTAAAGCTGGCATGTGGTGCTTTTCAAGTGAGGATCAATGTCCCTGTTGCCACCAATATGAAAATTTATGAAAATGCTCTCATCATGGGTGCATAACATGTGCACAAAATAGCAAAATTCATAATCCATTTAGTTATATATTAAACCCATCATGCAAGCAATCCTTTTTCCATGGCTGGAACTCAATTGCAACACAGAACTACAGAATGCGATCAACAACTAACATCACAAAGACCTTGAAGCAAATAAATGAATGAAACATTAAACTTAAACCACTCATTAGAACCTAGACAATGCAGGAGACACTAGATGAATATCGGGTGAGTAATGAACATCAATTTTTCTTTCTTGGGTTGGCTTTTGATGGGTGCCCTGCAAGTTCAATCATCAAGCAATAAAACAAACACCCAACAATAATTAAAGCTTAGAAACTTGGAAGTTCGAGCATATTAAAAAGACAAAACAGAAGAGAGATGTAAAAGCATGAAGAAGACCACAAATGACTACTAATATGGGGTTTAAATACAAATATAAGTGAGGGAAAGAGATGAACAACGCACCAAAAATTGAGCTGTGAGTGGCGGTGGCCGGTGATCGGTGGCGATGGTCGATGACCAGTGACGAGACCAATGTCGAAGTAGTCAAATGACAAAGGATCAGGATTTCAAAGGTTGAACACCGCAAAGGCTTCTTTGTCTTCATGAAGCAACCAAGTAGGTCACTAAGGTGACTACTGAGGCTTCGCCTTTGATTGCTGACCAATTAACCTAAGCCCTCTTTCAAAAATGACGTCGTCTGGATATCTTTTTTTTAAACCATACAAAATGACGTCGTTTCAATTAAATTTGCTTAAAAAAAGATGAAAACCCAACCAACCTATTAGCCCACTGGATTTTTACAGGTCTAACCCGATTTGTTGGGTTTATGATTGGGTTTTGAAATTCTGGTTTTTTAGGAAGGACCAAACTGGTCAGGGGGACGGTTCCCAGTCCAACCAGCTGGTTTAGTCTGGTTTTAATAACATTAGGTTTAACTCATTTTTAAAATTCTTATTTCAACTTAAACTTGACCCAACAAAAATATCTATATTCAAATTAAAAAGTCAGGCTCAACTCATTCTTAAAATTTTTATTTGAACTTGAACTTAGCTTAAATACTTAGGTCTGATTTGTTTTTAAAATTTTTCTTGGGCAACAATGATATCAGTGAGGAGTGGTGATAGCCTGATAGGTTAGTATAGTAATTAAACAAAGATTGAAAATAGTTTACTTACTTATTTTTAAAATAGTTTTTTAAAAAAAATTGAAGTAAAATTTAGTTGATTATTAATTAGTTTTTTTTAACAAAACAAACATTAAAAAATAGTTTTATCTCATAAAACAATTTCCAAAAAAATTCTCCAATGAAATAATCGTATAGGCACACAAAAAAAAATATTTAAGACCAAATTTAAGAGAAAGTTATTATAATAGGTGGATAGTAATTACATATATACACACACACACAAAACTATTTATACCTTTGAGAAATTAAAACTAGTTTTAGCCTCATGAAAGATTCCTCATCCTACTCTTAGTCTTTGAATATTTAAATATTTAAAAATTTTCAATTAAGTTCTAGATACTCTTCTCTTTTCTACACAAAATGCTCTTAATCTTTTCTTTCTTGAAAACTTTGAAGAGCTCCTACAAACTTTACTCAAAATTATACTTCAGCAATTTTTTATAAATTAAAAAAATTAAATAAAATAATTACCCTAAACTTGTGGGTGACCCCTTTAAATCACCGGCATACATTATGTAATCGTAAGGTTATGATTTCTGGCCTGTTTTGGCCTAGATGGATCAATCTGGGGTGCCCCTTTTTCGAGTACTATATAGAATCAACTAGTCCTATATATCACTTGATGTTTGCAGCAAAATTCGATTCAATTAATAGTTAAAGATGCTCCAAATCTCAATACTTTTGAGGTCAAATTTGATTCTTTCTCTTCTTGTCTTGATTTTCTAATTGAATGTCTTCAAAAGAGCTTGATGTCCTCCAATATTTCTTCTAGATAGTTGTAGATTCTTAAATGTCTCAATCGATATTTGATTATATTTGACCAAAATTATGACTTAATTTATTTTCTTCTAAACATGGTTCATTGACGTCCTTTCTATTCTAGGCAATTTTAAATCTCATCGTTGAAAGATTGTAAACCATTGAAGAATTTTAAATATCTCCAATTCCTATTTGAACGTAATTTTCTTATATAGGTTCACTTTTATTCAAGAGTTGATATGATCACTTGTCATAAACTAGAGATTTGCTCCATTAACTTTATTTGATTGATATCTTTTTCATCCATAGAAAAATTATAAATAAGAATATAATTAAAAACATCTATTGATCAAATTCAATCAATTTGTTATGATAAAAAAACTTAAAATAATTTCCTAAAATACCTTCTCATCGTACTATAAATAATACGATCTATAACCCATCCTGCACAGCAAATCAGCAGAGAATCCACCATGGCTGAAAATAACAAGATGGCTTACACTGGATATGTTGTGGTTGTTCCCAACAGTGAAGGGAGAAAACAATATGAAAATAGTCACACCACCATCTCTCAAGCAGCTTACAAGGGTGATAATTGCAAGTGTTCTGGTCGGTACACTGAGACACACAAAGCGGGGAAGTTTGCGAACAAGTCTGGAAAGGTTGGATACAAAGAAGAGTCGAGGTACACTTCCACTGTCAAGTATAATGACAAGGTAGAAGGATCCACTACTGAGTACCAGACCAAGGTTAATGTCAAGAAGGTTGTCTACCCTTCTGCTTCAAAAACCAGCTCCTCCAGCAACCATATCAACTATTTTTAGATATATGTTTTCTATGCAACAGCTCCTTGCTTCCCGTATTATGATCTCTCACTCTCGTACTTTGTGTTCCTTTTTGTGTTTCTTGCGCCATTTCTAGTTTCTATGTTTGGTCCAATGTCCATGTTTATATATTTTGTCCATCTTGTTTATTGTCTTTGAGATACGATTTGTTCAGCGATGAGGCAAATTTGGTTCTAGATGTACCAGTGACTTTTCAACATTTAAGAGTAATTTTTCATTCTATTATGTTTATTTTGACGGTTCAAGTCAATTATCTTTTTTTTTTAACTAAAGAAAGATGATCTTCATTGATTGAATAAACTAAACGGAGACAAATCTCCACATGTTTGAGATTTTATAGCTAAGCAAAACACAAGTGTACTCTACTGTGACAAGTAATATAATGAATGGATTATTGTTCTCATGAGGAACTGATTAATTCATTAATTATTAATTTTTATCTTTCCCAATTTTAATTAGACCAATAAGCAAGAGATTAACTAATTAAACTAATAAAAACAATCCTAATTATAAATGCCAAATGAATTTGAGATGAAGTTTTCTAATTCTGAAAATCCTAGGACTACAATTTTTCCCCACACTTCATTAGTCTCAATTCTCTCCCTAATAAAGTCAGTTAATTTATCTCAATTACTAGTCAAGATTCTTAGCCATCCAATTATCTCTCCCAAGATTAAGTGGAGTTACCCCTAATTAGATTCACCCTATATTATTATGAGCTGTCTCTAATCAAGTGGTTCTTTAAGTCAAATTCCCTAATTAATGATTGTATGTGTTGCATAAGTATATTCCTATCCTATACAATCTCACTGCTTTCCCTAAACAGTCACACATCTCTCAATTCATGGCAAAACTCCAAATCCCTTTTCCAAAGCACTCAGAGTTCCCTAAATTAATATATGGCCAGTAGATTAAATGCATGAAACACAGAAAAGATGAAATAATTGAAGATAAAAATACAACTTTATTTAAGAATCAAATCAAGAAAGATTACATGTGGGTTCAAATTGCAATCCTAGATAAAAGGGTTTACTGCATCAATGGAGTTGCAAACAACATGTTAAAAAGGAAAGAATACATCAGAATCAAGAATGAAAGAGATGAAAAGAGAGAGAGAATTAAAACTATGTAGTCTATTGTTTCTTTCTCTTCACTTCTCTTGCTCCAAAACTCTTCCATAGACTTCCTCTAGGGCATTCCAAAGTTAGGCTCTTTCTTATACATTTTGGACTATTTAAGTGACATTTGCTGACTGGGTGCCTAGGCTCACGGGCTTAAATAAGGCTCCTAAAAAATAGCTGCAGCGCCTAGGCATTGGGACATGGGCGCCTAGGCGCCAAGCTCTTTGACTTTGCTAAGCAATAACTTTTCTAGGCTCTCTAGGCGCCTAGGCATTGCTGCCTCTAACTTGTCCCAAATTCCTTTTCTGGCATTGCAGCATCCTTTCTCTCTGGAAATTGGCCCAAAAAACACCATTTTCCTCCAATATTGCTTCTAACTTGTCTACATGAAAAATATCAAGGAAAAACCTAATTAACTGCTCAAAATGTGAGAAAACACAACTTAATCAATAGCTTAGAGCAATTATATAAACAATTCTGCAGTTATCACCGCACATGGAAAATACTAGGGCATATAAGCCTAAAGTACCCATTCAAAGTCATGAAAGTAGCTAAAAAAATCACACATTGAATGGTACAATAATGAATTATAGAAATTAAGTACTTCGGTTAGCAGACGCTGTAAAGCTTTCATAGCAATTTGTCCTAGATTCCACAAGATCTGATTGAACACCTTTAGTCCCAAGGTTTCATTAAAGAATGATTTAGAGTTTTGATCATAACAAACCATTTTGAAAAATTTTTTGAAGTCATAAATTCCTAAAGATATTCAAATCAAAATTCAAATGAAGTCAAAGTATAAATTACACTAACTATTTGTTATTTTAGAAATAGAAATTTGTGGGAATAATGACAGAATTTATGGAATGTAAATAAAAGAAAGAAGGAATGGCACACAAGGAAATGCACAAAGGTAGAAAAGACAAAATGTGCCATCTCTGCAATAAAGAAAAAGAAAGAAGGGCAAAAAGGGAGGTACCACACGTAAAGGAAAAGGAAGACTTTATTTTGGGAAGCAACAAATGTTTTTTAAGGAAGGAAAGAAAAGTCTAGTAGTCTGCAAGATTTTATGGGAAAGAAAAGAGAAAAAGTAAAGTAAATAGCATGCAACATGCAAGGAGTCTTGGAAAAGCAAATATTCTTTAAACAAGGAAATAAAGTATTAGCTAGCATCTAAAGCCAAATAAGACACAAGTCATAAAGCCAAATAAAGAAAACCATCTCTCTGTAACACGCTATCTCATAAGAAAAGGAAAAGGAAAAATGCTAAAAGGCTACAACAAGCAAATTGCAAGCCATAAAGCCAAATAAAGAAGACCATCTCTCTGCAGCAGTTGTGAGAAGCCAAGAGAAGAAGGAAATGCCTACGCAACAACCGAGAAAAATGGAAAATTACACAATTACTTTCCTAAGTTATGAAATAGCTTGGTTGAAGAAGAAAATGATATAAGAAGATAAAAAGGAAGATCTCCTTCAACCTCTATTTTTCAAAGATATTTAAAAGGAGAAGCCAACATCATTTTGTTTACAAGAATCCAAGAATATAGAAATATACTATGAGCTATTATTTTGTAAATACCTCTGTTTCATTTGGTTTTCTTTGAGCTCTTAGAGGTCAAGTGTGCTTATTTTATTTCAACTCTGTAAGAGAGGGAAAAAAAACTTCATCAATTACTTTATTTTGAGATTATTTGTGGTAAACGAGTGAAAACCATTTGTAAACGTTGTTGGTGAATGTTGACAAAACCAACCTGTTTGTGGTGAGTAGAGGAAATTGTTTGTAGCTAGTGAGCAAGAAAAAGTAGCTGTATAATGTGTTGATTAATAGTGAAAAATTCCTTCGAAGTCAAGGGGATTGGATGCACGTATATTCCTTAAGGGCTGAACTAGTATAAATCTTCATGTGCTGAATCTCTTCCCCTTCTCTAATCATTTTAACTAGTTTATAATTTATATTTAAATTTGCACTATTTTGAAAAGGGAATTGGAAATCTTTCAGGATACTAAAAACTTTCAGTGAACTAATTTTAAGTGTTTTAACTATGTACCTGCAATCTTTCAATACTACTTGTGAAACATATGCTAAAAGAGAAAATTCAAGATTTGAGGATTGAATTTTTGATATACCAATTCACTTTTCTCTCTTGGTATTTTTTACTTTCAATTAGTATCAGAGCATGTCTCTAATTTTTGTGCTTAACCGCCGTAAGTAAAGATCCATGCAAGTATTGACAGCAAATTTGATGAGGGGACATTTTCCTAAAGGTAATTGCATATCTACACCACCATTCTTTGATGGAGCAAACTATACCCATTAGAGTGGTAAAGTGAAAGTCTTCATCCAATCCGTAAATTATTACATGTGGTGTGTCATAAAGGATGGTTACAATTCCAAACCAAGGAAAGAATGAAATGAGTATGATAAGAATTTATTTTCTTTAAATACTAGAGCAATGCATATGATATTTAATGCTTTGAATGAAAATGATTACACTAGAACTAAAAATTACTTTACTGCTAAAGATATATGAGACACTCTTAAAGTTTTATATCATTTTAACCCAATTGTTGAGGATATAAAAGTTGATAATTTTCAAGAGAACAAGGGGGACATACATGATAGCTAACTTGAGAAAGAAAGTTCTCATGAATCCTTCATCAACAATGAGGTAGAGGAAGAATCTCAAAGAGAGCTCACCAAGCTAACATTGAAAAAGTCTTAATCCATGACTCAAGAGGATTTGAAGGTATATAACCTTGACACAAACATTTCTCATAGTAAGTGGCAATGCTCATCTAAAGAATCACATGAGGAAATACTGTTAAATAACAAATGTACAAATTGTTGTGATTTAAAACTTGAAAGTGAGTTGATTATTGAAAACTCAACTTGTATATTTTCCAAGCTTCTCAAAAGGAATGAAAATGTGAATTTAAAAAGAAATTTGAGAAGAAATGTTTTATGATTCTATCCCAACAAAAGACAAAGAATTTCTTAAATTTGTTCTCAAAAAGTATATTCTTCTATAATTTGTAACTATTGTGGTCATAAAGGACATATTTCTTATCTATATCATACTAGAAGAAATCCACATGTAAAGAGGAAACAAATTTAGGTTCCTAAAGGTTCTATTACTAATATTACAAGACCCAAGATGAGATAGGTACCAAAAATTTCTTCTAGCACTTCAAATATGCAGGAAATTCTCAAGAAGGATCGACAAATTGGTCCAACAAAAGAAGAATCATCAATTAGAGCTTCCCCAATGCTAAGTGTTGGAGTTCAAAAGTTTAAAGCTCAAAAGAGGAAGCAATGGGTAAGAAAATGGCATCCTTCAAACACTAAGAACAAGGTACAACATCATTAGAGCCAAGTGACTTTATGCAACAAGCTTGTGGTTATCAATAAAGTGAGAAATGTGGCCCAAAACTTTATTGATATATAGTTGAATTTTCAATTAATTATTACACTTAAGCATGTTTTGATATATAGTTGAATTATTTTTTAACGATTGGTTTATGTCATATTAAAATGTTTTAACGTGATTTTTTTTTTTTGGTGTTGGTGTGATTGAAAATACAGAAAATTGATTTACAAGCTGAAATTGATTCCTTAAAAAAAAAATTTGATTCAGTTTGTGATATGTTCAAGGAATGAAAAACTTGAATGACTTGCCAAGGAAAAAAATGTGTGTTCATAATATAGTTGGTCACAATTTAGGATAATATAAATTTGAGAAATTTCACAAGAATTTATGTGCTAAAAAGACCAACTCAACCAGCTTATTTGTTAAATGTTGTAGCTGTGGCAAAAATGGTCTCTTATCATATTCTTGTGCATTAAGAAAAAGCATATATGCTGCTTCAAAGAAAGTTTGGGTATTTAGGGGAGCCCATGCTTCAAAGGGTAAGAAAGCTAACACCCATAGACCCAAGACAATTCTGGGTACCAAAGAAAAGATTTTTTTTTTCAGATATATTTGAAATTCGAAAGGCCAAGAATTATGTTTATCTCTTGGACAATAGATGCTCAAAGCACAAAAATGATGTTCCTACAAACTCACATTCATGAAGAAATGAGGATATAATTATGGGTAAAGGAAAAGTTTGCATATTCGGTGATGTCCATACCTTACCTTCCTTGTATGCTTTGATTATGCTTTAAATATGTTCACATATCATGCTTTTAAGGGTGCACAATGCTTTGTATAAATGCATTCTACATTTACTATACCTAATAAAATGAAAATGTGTAAGTTAGATATGGATACAAGTTTGTTATATCTAAAAGGTGAATGATTATATGTTCTACAATGGTAAATATCTTGAATCATGTGCTTAAGTACAGTTGATAGTGTTATTTAGTGCTTTATTGAAATATCTTAAGGATATAAAGAAATTTGGATATTCAAGAATGTTGATTAGGACTTTGATTATGATAGTATACTTTTAATATAACTACTATAACCTGAAGTTACTTTACATTATGGTTGCTAAATTTATAGCATGACATGCTCACCTATAAGCTCAATAAGTGTGATAGAAAATAAGCAAAGTTAGGATTGTAACCCCAAGGTTTCAATGAGCCTAGAGTTATGAAGATGCCAAATATTCACTTGTCAACATCTTTGTAAAACCTCTTCCAAAAGAAAGAGTTTGCATCCTTGGAAAGGAGATTGATATGTCAAGTAGTCATGATTAAGCATGGTATGTGTCATAACGTGATGGCCGGTGAAAAGCCATCATTTAATGACTTTGGAGGCGTAAGGGAAAAACGCAGAGAAAATGGGAGTCGCCACCAAGTAATTAGAAGGATAATTGGGATCCTAAAAAAAGAAAGGAAAACTGGCCATTTGAACTAGAGGAAGGGTTCGGGAGTCTAATTACGTTTAGGGAAGGTGTTAGGCACCCCACAACGTCCATCCCTAAGGATGGTTATCCTAAATTGTTTGTGCTTAAAAATTTAATGTATTTAAATTACCCATTTTTATTAATAAAATAATATTGAACAAAGACGGAGAAATAAATAACTAGACCTGCCTTACCAAGTAAGTGCCTACATACCCCGAAAGAGATCAAGGTCAACATAGTACGAAAATAGTTAAATAAATTGATTAGACGAGATATATGATCTCTGACATAAGAATGTTAGGACATTAGGGGAAGATAAAATCACAATTAAAGCCTGGGTGGGAATTGGAATATTGGGACGAGTATTCCTCCACTAAATGCCCAATAAAGTTGAGACTTCGAGGAAATAAAATTTCATTGAAAGCCCATGGAAATTAGGACATTGGGAAGAAATAATCTCCACTGAATGCCTGTGAAAGTTGGGACTTTAGGAAAATAAGATTCCACTGAAAGCCCATGAAAAATAGAACTTCGGAGAAGATAAACTTCTACTGAAAGTCCTTTGAATGTTGAGTCTATGGGTAAGATTGAAATTTATAGAAGTAATGGAGTGGAAAAGAGATGTGAAAGAAATGGGGGCCAAAATGCAATTACTAAAAGATTAGGTATTCAAATAATATTATTGAAAGTATTAGGGGTCCAAATAGAATTTTTAAAAGTATTACCTTTTTGAAAATGCTAAAATTAGAATGATATTACTAAGATACCTTAGTCAAAATCTTATTTGTTCGAGTTCAAGTCTTGCAAACATTTGACTAGACCATTGGAGCCAATTTAGAAACATTGGACCTTGAACCCCTTTTTTTTGTGAAAATAATTCCATTGAGCCTTTGAAACCCTTAAAGTTAATTTGAGTGGGCCTTTAGAGCTCATATTGACAAATATTTTAAATGGGTCGTTGGAGCCTCATAAAACATCAAAATAAAATAAATGATAATGATAATAATAATAATGAAAGGAAAATATAAAATATAAAATCATCCATTCAAAATTAATACACCCTACTTTAACCAAGTTACTAAGACATAGGAAACATTGAAAGAGTGACCGTAGCCAAGAAATCACATACAAACCAACCATCTAGCTAATTCCAAACCACATTTCATAACTCAATGCCAATTCCATCTAAAATCATCTAATTCCCTTGTACCCCTCTTAAAAGTACGTTTGCAATCCATTTTCCAAAATAAGATAAAGTCATATGTTACAAGTATTGCAAGAACCAATACTATATCTCCAAAATCAGTAAAAGAGTTTGTTCAACATACCTTCAGAAAGTGTAAACTCAAAAAGAACATTCAACCTATGTTAATTTGAATTAAACCCACCAAGGGAGGTAATCATGCTTTTGACCAATCCACTAAGTGATAATCAGAGTCACTTAGAAATACTATCAACATGATAACCAGTTTTAGCAATATACATGAGCAAGCTAAAAAAGTATTCAAATCCATACCACATAGGCATAATTTATTCAATGGCCTAGTCAAGCTTTATAGAATCCATGTAGTTAAAGTGTCTATTTGAATTTGCAGATTTTAAGAATGCATATATGAGTTACTTTGCCCTTATGAAAGTAGGTTTAATTGTCACCAAATCAAAGTCAATACATATATAATTCCAAATCAATGCAGACAACAACTCTCGGGTATTGTTCATTAGTGGCTAAGGTACACTCAGAGTTTCTGAATAATCATGTTGAATATAACCAGAATAAAATCAATATGGTAAAGAATATATCCCAAGTTAGCACCAACCAAATAACTAGTATCATCCATAATGACCTTAAATTTGAACCCACAGGGTCAAGCTACAAAGTCAATGCCCCTTATTCATCAATCCATGAGTGTTCTAGAATACAAGCCTTTCCAAAACCAAAGCAATTATCTACTCTGAACTTAGCACATAGCATCAATTTCAACCAAACAGCAAAGAGGTTACCTAAACAAATGAAAAAGAAAAGGAAATGGGACTTATATCCTATTCTACACACATAAACGAAACCACTTACATTAAACCACCAATTTTATAACCAAACAGGAAATGGATAGCATAACCGGACAGGAAAGAATTAGGATTCATATGGTATTCTAAACCTCAAAATGAACTCACCCCTTTCAAACCAAATACCATACATTAACACAGAAAAGAAATAGCAAGAAAATGGATGAAATAAAAGTCAAATTTGATCCATAACTTCCTAGAGTAGATTGGCAATCAGATTCTGACCTTAAACTTGTAGCCAATGGAAGTGATATCCTTTACCAATAGCCAGTTTAGTACACCAAGACCTATAACCTATGCCTAAATCCTTTCTCGGACCACCGTGAAGTCCAAACCCCTTTCTAATCTGATAATAATCTTCTAGTCTCCTCCTTTGGTTTCAGATTTTCTAACATTTTCCATCTTCTCCATTTTTTGTCTCTATCTTGATTCTTATAGTCGAGTAGCACAGAGCTGTAGAGTGGCTGTTGCAAAGGGAACATGGTTGTGGCTTTGGCAGAGTAAGCGTGTAGAGGGAGATGGAGAGAGTTGGCGATTGGGTGCCGCGAAAGTGCAGAGGTTGCATGAAGAATAGGTGCCGCGAAGGTTCCAGATTGAGTGATTTTGAGGTGAATACTTCTACAGAAGGGAGAACTGGAGACTGGGTTGCGTGAAAAGGAAAATTGAGGGAATTGGGGATTGGGTGCTGTGAAGGTGCAGAGATAATGTGTGTGTAGAGAGGAAGGTAGATGCATGAGTTGAGAGTGATTTGGTTTTGGGTCCCTGAGGTGGGTTGACCCAATTGGGCCACCCAATGGGCTAGATCCAATTTGGGGTGAATAGCCTGGATTGGGCCATGTGCATCATAATTTTTTTTTAAAAAAAATAAGGTGGGCTGACGTTTTTGCTGAATATTCAATGTGATGCCAAAAAAAAAACTATTAGGCCCTTTCTCTCTCTTTTTTTGTTCTTTTTCTCTTATTTATTTATTTTCTTTCTTCTTTTATTATTATTATATTTTTATTAACCTCACGATTTAAAGGGGTTCCCGGACAAAATCAGGTGTTTACAGTATGAATTCTGAACTCTATATTGTGCTAAGTTGGGTATATGTAGATAAGACTTTGTTTTATTTAAATGACCTACTTAACATGTTAATTTCTCAAGAAAAACCACATAAATAGATTTAGGACAAGAAATTTGACCAAACTGGAACATTTCATTGAATTATAACATGTTTTGAAAATTGTGAATTAAGTCACTAAAAGTGTTTAGGTTCCTGAAAAAGATTCAATTACAAAATTCTCTGAAAACGTCAAAAATGGATAAGATTGATATTCTTCAATGTGAATTGTAATATGAAATGAAAGATAAGATTTCTAAAACAATATATGAAGTTTTGAACTTATTTGAGTTTTAGGCACTAAAACTTATTTAGGTTCCTAAAAGCTAGTTTAGGTGAGTGAATGTAATATTCCAAAAACAAAAGGTAATTTAGCATTTTTTTTTTTCAAATGACTAATGGCAACAAGGGTAAATAGTCTCATATAAGAGGGCATTTTGGCCATTTTCCACTTAAGATATTTTTTGAGGTGTTTTTCTTCCTTCCACCTATTCTCTTTCACGTGTAAATATCCCCCAAACTTAGTCAACTCCTTCTTCTTCCCCATTTGCCGAAACGCATCTCTTCCTCCATGGGAGACGCCTAAAGCTCTAAGCCCACTCATTATTGCATCATCTCCACTTGGTCCCTTCCCAAAACTCACCTATTTTCACTCCCTCAAAGCATTGGTGGTCTTGGTTTTGGGAGATTCTTCAAGTTTAGCTTTTGGATGGTGGCCAAAAATTCCAAATGGAGGAGCTACTTGTGATTCTTGCTTTCATAGGTGAAAATCAACCGTGGGTGTTGTTGGGTGGTCAAAATTTTTCAACATGGTGTGGTGAGTGAGAATCTTCTATTTTAGGTTACTTGAGTTTTTCCCTTAGAAATTATACTCAATTTATCCATGTTGAATATTGGCATATTTTGGTTAATTGTGGTCCTTTATTTTTCTTTTGAGTATATGGTTGTTGAAAATTTATTTTATTGGTTCAAAAGAGATAGAAGAGTATTTAGGCTTGCAAAATTATTTGAAGTGTATTAATTGGAAGTCTCATTATTAGAGAAAAATATACCTTGATTGTTTTTTTTTTTTTTAAACTAGGAAGTCGGATTTGTTACTTTGATGAAATGGTAAATATATTATAAAGTGTATTTACTAATTTAGGATATGTTGGACACATGTATAAGTTATATCAAAATGAGAGATTGATGACTACAAAATATCTTATATGAAAGTTGGATTTAAGGTTGTTATATATGGATATTTGAGGTATTTTTATGGATTTGAAAGAGAGGATGCTATGGCTCATCTTAGGTTATATGATATATTTTATATAGGCTATCTTATCTATAGTGAAAATTTTTATTTGAGAAATGGTATCAAATTTCGAGTTGTGAAGAATTAATGTTTGAACTACACATGTTAGACAAAGAAATCATGGATGCATATTATAAACATTTTAGGGAGTAAATTTTACTACTTGGTAGGTACATAATTGAGAAAGAAGTATTAATTAGAAGGTGTCATGTGAAATAGAAGTGTGGAAATGATCACATAAAGAAAAGATTGATTTAATCATTGTTAACAAGATAATAGCTAAAGGGTATTGGCTTTACATGTAATGGTTCAATAGAAATATGTTAGCATATATGAACTTCTTGTGTTAGAGACACATTGAAGAAGTGGAACATTTGCATGATGGTGATATTTGAGGAAAATGATTTATATGTATTGAAGGGAAACAATTAAGATCATGCATAGTAATATCATGGCTTTCATATACATTTGAAATGCTTTCATATTGCATATGCCATTTTTGCATGTGTGAAATTACAACAATATAAATGATATATTTGTTTACAAGTTATGTCTGGCATATGAGCCCTTTAATGATTTTTTTTTTATCATGTGCATAACATTAATTTTGTCATGGTATCATGTATCTATTATCACATGAAAGGTTTACAAGAATGGGATATCGAGTTGATTAGGAGAAACATTTTAGAAATTGAGAATTTCAAAGTCGTTGAACCAATGGATATTTTTCAATGCTATTATAAAATTTGAAATTGATTTTATTGAGAATGTTTTTGGGGAAATCCATGTTAGGACCCTGTAGCCGTTAGTGAAGTTAACGGCCTAGATGCATCTAGAGGTATGTTGGTATTATGGTGGTATGGAAAGCGTTATCCGTTAGGTGCAGCTGCCCAAGTAAGGTAAGAAGCTGCCAACGAGAAGATGGTATAGTGATAAAGAGGAAAGGGCTATCCGTTAGATGGAGCCGCCCCTAGGAGTATGGCCAAACCTAGGAGGATAGGGTTATCAATGAGATGGAGCCGCCTCTGGTGCTTTCATGGTGACCCCACATAAACAAACTTACTAATTTCATCTCATTAATATAAATGCTTTTAACTTTTACAAGCTTAACATGTATGAAATCTATTGGTGAACTTGTATAATCTCATTGGATATTCAAAGTACATTTTTATAAGATGACTATTTACAATTTTCAAATTACGAGGAAGTATTTGATTCATATCGAATATGCTTCAGGATGATTTCATTTCTAAAAGTTTATGGTGTTTATATGCATAAGCATGATATTATAAGTATGATTACATGGGGTTCCTATAGTTATAAGTATATAATATTGATATATGAGGTTACAATTATTCTAAAAAAGACCAGTTAAGGTTATGTTGAGGTTATATTATCTTGAGGTATTAGTGATACGATGCAAAGTTAAGAAACGTGTATGACATAGTTAGGTAGAAGCATCATTAATAGGTATTGAATGCAATGAAAAGGATTTATGGAATTATATTATTCTTGTGGAGAAAGTTTTGTATCCTTAGTAGAAGTTTCTTATTCACTAAGTCATTACGACTCACTCCTATATTTTTTTCAGTATCTATACAGTATCTCTGTGACAAGATTCTAAATGTCAATCACGAGCTTGCTACTTGTGCTTGGCAGGCTTCCTGGAGAGTGAATGGAGTAAGACTCTAGCGTTATGGATAGTTGGATTAGGAATTGCATGTTGGGTTGTATTAGATCATGTAATGCATATGCATACTGTGTAGTTGTGTCTATGACTTGCTATCATTGATGTTTAGGCCATGGAGGCCAGTTTGTGTGGCATATAAGATCTGTCTGCCTTGTGACATACTGTTTGTACATTGGGAAATGATAAAATTTCAAAGGAAACTCTATCAAAATTTCTATAAAATTTTCCAAGCATTATTTCTTTTTGTGTTGGTCAATTAATGTCTTTATTTTCGTGATTTCTTGAAATTGCATATGATTATGTTTAGGCCTGTAGGATGTTACCCATATGATAGCATTCCTACGCCAGTCACATGCTCAAAATTGGGGCGTGACAGTGAATCTTGATGAATGAAAAACTTTGAAAATAAATGTACATTTATTAAAATTACACATTGTATATTTGAAATAGTTTAGTGTTATTTGACTATGAGTAGATAAATGTTTTAGATACCTAAAAGGGTTATTAGATCACAGAAAGTGATTCAAGTGACTGAATCCTGAAATTGAGAAAAATTAAACACATGTCTAAAACTTCTCACACAGTTGTAAAGTCTCATTGTTGGACTGAAATTGATCAATCCATGAAGTTTGGAAAAGTATCTATACTTATAATGTTCGGATTGAAACATTGAGAATTTATTTTCTGATAAAAGGAAATCCTTGAGAAGATAATGAGGCTGAAAATCTTTATAAATACTGCATAACTATGTTCTAAGGAAGATCATTTTTCTAGATATGAAAATATTGATTTGAATCATTGATGTAGGGATTTAGCATATCTTATGCACACATATTGAAATATTCTGACCTTGTTGTGCATGTTTATGGACAAGCTCATGATATGAATGATATTGTCTTGAGATATGCTAATGTAAGGATAATAGTTTTTGTCTTAGGAAGTACTTGCTAGGACAATATATATTTTTAACATAAAAAAATTGGGTGACTCAGCCAAAGTTACATTAATGGACCTAAAGACTTTTATCATGGTACTAAATGTCTGAAATTATAAATGCTTTGAAGACAATGTTTGGAAACACTTTTTGCATCATTACTATAGCCAGACTAAGAGTCCTTTAGTTGTCTTTACAAGTACTCTCTCATATATTTCGGGATTCTTTATGAAAGTACTAGGACATATGATATGCTTATAACTTCTCTTTTGAAACCTTAGTGTTATGTCTCTTCTTATGAAGTATACTTTATGGTTATGACAAACTTTCTATGTGGACTTATTTGATCTCAACATATATTCTTCTCATATCTCTTTTGTATAATAAATTTTTGCTATGTTAATAAAGAGAGAAAACAAAACACAAATTATTCTAAAGAGAGATAAAGGATCAAATATAGAAAATAATAGGAAAGTACAATTGAAAGGGAGCTAAGGCATATATTCAGGGGGAGAATATATGCAAGAAATGTGCTGTTTTGTTTACTACATTGTTAGACATTCTTGTATTTTTGTAAACATGTTGGGACAAAGTGAATAATGCTTATTGAATTCTGACTATGCTATATCAGTTTTATTTCAAAAAGAAAAGCATGTCTTGCACTATTTCAAGATTGGACAATCTTGGATTTAATTCATATATTATGCTTGCAATTATTTGGGAATCATGATGCAAGTACATTTGTCTTGCAAGGATACAAATGTGTGAGTTTTGATGATGTTCTATATGAAGAGCATTACATGATTATCTTGTAAAAAATTGATTAATCATCTTATTTTGAGAATATGGATCTTGGTGCTAAAATCCATATTTGAAATCTCTTATGCTTGCACTATCATGATTTGTGTCTCACAATTCTATTTTGACAATACCAAAGAAGAAAAATCTTCTTGAGAGCTACTATTGACTGAATATGTTCTCTTTAAGAAGAAATTGATCTCTTGAATGGTATAAAATGTTTTAAAAATGCTTTCAAGAGTTCATAACATGTTTCTATAGCCTTATATCTCATACGTAAGCATGTTATTGTGGATTATTCTTTGAACTTTCAGAAACATATATTAAATATTATTATTCTAGTATCAAGCATGTTTCAAAATGTATTAACATGTTGTTACGGAAGACTAGGTGAAGTTTCAAAATGGCTTGAGTAAAAAATAACATTTACTCGGATGTTTCTTACTTATCATTCAAATACTCTTGGAGACATGTCATACAAAATACTTTCTCTGAAATTTACTGCACAATCATGCTCAACAGGTGTCATTATGATATTCTAAAAGTTGATGTGTTATTAGGAATTGATTTTCAAAATTTCACTATCTCATGTCTTCATATTATGACAGTGTTGCTAAAAAGGATTTCTTTATTAATATGAAATATTGGTCACCCTGAATTCCCCTTGCTCCACTGCTATATTGAATCACTCACTCAAATATCTTATTTCTATGATGATAAAACAAGGGAATCTCTAAGATGTGTTTTAAAATTTGAGAATCTAGTCCTATATACATCATTTTTGCTCTATATATGTTCTATACTATTTGGAGATTATTGGAGCACATGCATAAAAAATTTTTGTTGGAGATAATGTAAGAAATGCCAAAATTTGTTAAGGATCATGAAAGGAAGAAATGGAGACATGCCTTACGTTTTATAAAGGAGTATAAGCAATTATTATTTCCATTTTTCTTTTAATGCTTCCATGTCTATCCAAGTTGCAATGATTGCTCTATGTTATGATAGCATGTATCAGTTTTAAGCCATCATGCTTCTATATTTCTATGGTTGAAATTTTTGTCATCAACAATAAGCTAAAAATACTTTTATGCTTAGATATCCTTGAACTCAATGATGCCTAATAGTAGAGAGAATTAGAAGGAAATTTTCTTGATGGTAAAGGAGAGCTTAGAGAAATTATCATTGATTTAAATTTGATTATTGCTCTTTATGTCCCATGATTTGAGCTTAAATTAATATCATGCTTCCACATTAAGCACACTGTATGATAACTCTAAGGATGAAATAACTTTTCAAAAAGTTGCAGTGTCTCAAGATACATGAACTCCTTATCTCAATGTCATTTTGAACTTGATGGTTTAATGATTTATATATGTATATGCTCATGGTATATGAGGAAAATTATGGAGATGAGTGTATATCTTGTATCTTCATTGTTGAATGTCTTGAGAAATAGTTTTCATGTGAAGAGCTATATAAGAGGATTTCTAAAATGCAAAACAGTACTTTGACAAGTTGACAAGATGGCTTGGACTACATCGTATAAGGGGAGAATTTCTTTACCCTTCTCTATCTAATTCCTGTCATGCCTTGAAACATTATCTTATGAAAAATCATTCGCTTGCAAACTATCACTACAAAAAAAAATAGTCATTTTGCCATGGAATTTTCCCATGAACTGAAATTCTGTGGTAATAGCAACTGAAATTGCCATGACATTTGCCACAAAAAAACCATACCGTGGGTATTGAGCCATGACATTTGCCATGGGAGCACCATTCCATAGGAATTTACCATGAATGACCATACCATGGGTAATTTGTCACGAAATTTGTTAGGGAACAGCAAGGGAAAAAATCTCAATAAAAAATTGTGGCAACAACTGTGGCAAAATTCGAGTTGCCACATAGCTTTACCTTGGTAGCAGTGCACCCTTGTCTCCATCCATTTCCTCTAGGAATATTTTCTAACTCTGTTGCCAGTAAAAGTTCCCATTGCCATATAAAACCACTTTGTTTTGTTATATCTTCTTATTCCCTCTTTTGTTTTGAGTTTATAATGCAGATAATAAAATTCTATTTGCAGAAGGTGCTATGGCATTAACAATTTGAGATCATCAGGCATCAACCCCTACTGTAAATGTAAATGATTTTTCCTTGAGAAACATGTTTAAGGGGGTGTTTAGATAGGCTTGTGCTTTTTAGCAAATGCTTTAAATAGAAGTGCTAATTTTAAAAAAAAAAAAAAAGGTATGTATTTGGTTTTTGGATGTAGTTATGCAAAAGTGATTTTTTTAAAAAAAAAGTATATGTGTTGTGTTTGGATGTAAAATTGTAAAAGTGATTTTGTGCTAGTAAAATTACTAAAAGGACATTTTAAAATAAAATGTTCTATTTTAATTTTATTAAAATTATGAAAAAAAAAACAAAATCTCTCCCCACAAACCCCCGCCACCATCTCCCTCACCTCGTCACCATCTCCCTTGCTCCCATCTCACCCACCCCCACCACCTCTCCCTGCTCCAATCTCCCCTACTCTCACTAGCCTTCAAAAATGAAAATAGAAGGTCTCTGGTGTGCTTGGAAAAGGAAATAGATTGCGAACTAAGATTCAACCAAAGTGGAAATCGCGAACTGAAAGGACGATGGCTGAACGGTGGGGATGCCGATGGTCCGGCGTGGATTGCAGTGGTTGAACAGTATGGACAATGTTCTCTGATGAAAAATTACCAAAAAAACTCAAGGGGATTTCCAAATTTGTACAAGGGTACTTTAGTCTGAAAATTATTCTCTCCCTTTTATTGGGAAGTGCTTCTCCTAAAAGCTCAAAAATCTAGCTTCCAAAATTAGAACTTGCTTCTGATTTTTTTTATAAAAAAAAAAAAGCACTTCTGAGAAAAACTCTAGCCAAACAACCATTTTACCTAAAAGCACTTTTTTTTAAAAAAATAATAATCTTCTCATAAAGAGAAACAAGTGCCAAATGGCCCCTAAGTAAGGTTTAGAGTGAAAAGCTATGGAAAGGTGTGTTATTTCTGGTTAATTTTACTGCTATTATAGTTTGTGCTAGGTTCCACCATTAATTGATTATTGAAGAGAGAGTGATTACTCTATAGAGAATGTGAAGTTTAGGTTTAGAATAGGTTGGGTGAATAAGCCTATTTAGTATTTCCTTTCACTGTCAAGAAAGTTACAGTACCCCTACTTGGTTGAATCCAGAGAGAACATAAGATACCTTAAGCAAGAACTTTAGAAGAAGACACTCCAAAATGCTTTACATGTACCACATTGGGGTGTTTGGATGGGCTTGTGCTTTTGAGCAGTTGCTTCAAGTAGAAGTGATTATTTTAAAAAAAGCATGTATGGGTGTTTGGATGCAGTTATGCAGAAGTGATTTTACTGAAAAAAGCATATCTGTATGCGTTAGGATGTAAATATGTAAAAGCACTTATGTGCTAGTAAACTACTGATAAGGACATTTAGAAGCACTTTTTCTGTATTGTGTTTGGATAAAAAAGTACTTATTACAAAAATTAAAAAAAATAATTCATTTAAAAAAAGTAATAAATTTAAATATTAGTTAATTTTAATAAAAATTTTAATATAAAAAAATATGTATGTTATGTTTTTTTGTTTTTGTTTTTGTTATATTTAAAAAATCATTTATTACAATTGATGGATATTACATTTTTTTCATTGAAAATAAATTTTATTATGTGATGATATAAAAAAAATGTGATATTTTTTACTTCAATATAATTAAAATAATTCGATTATATTAATTCTCATCGTTCAAATAAAATTATTATATAAATTACTTGTTATTGAATTTTTAAACTGACTAAAAGATAAATAATAATTAAAGTGGTCAAACATATCTATATATAAATATGTTTGATAAAGTTAATTCATTACAATCAAGTTATCCCAAATTTGAACATTTAACTACGGGACCAAACGTGCAGGCATTTCATCATGAATAGTATCTCTTAGACGTTCCATTCTTCTGGTTAATCCTTGTGTTGGGTCTTCCCACTAATGGACGTTTTGTTGAATACCTTCATGTTGTGATTCATCAATTGTCTCCACTATCTGAAGAAGGTCTATATTGGTATCAATTCTCCGAATGCAGTTATGCAGTGCAAAGGATGCTATATTATGGTAAATTGAGTTTGAAGTTCATAGCTAGGCATGTTTTGGAGAATCTTCCATTGTCCTTTAAGCACTCCAAATGATCTTTCTATGCAACACCTCATACTTGAATGGTAATAATTAAACACTTCATTTTTGGATCAAAAATGTGAGGCATTCTCGAAGTGAGAAATGTGGTACCTCGTGTTTTTATATAGTCCAAGGTATCCTTCAAACATAGGGTATCCAGAATCCACGAGGTAGTATTTGCCTGGAATGAAAGATTATTATGTTAGAAACCAATTTAAACATGATGACCATACAATAAAAAACAAAGTCCAAGAAATAACCTTCAGGTGGATGAGGAAAATTTGAAGCTGGATTGCGTATAGTGTCCATGAAAATTTTTGGATCATGAGCTGTGCCATCCCAACCAACTAGTGTAAATGTGAAAAACATATTCAAATCACACACAGTCATAACATTTGTAGTTTTATATCACTTCCTTCCGATGAAAGAAACTTTCTTGTCTAAAGGAACATGAACGGCAATATGTGTGCCATCTATAGCACCTATACAGTCTCTGAAAAAGGGCCAATACCTATTATCATCTTTAATACAATTAGTAGCATCTCTAAATAAGGGATCAGTAGGTTTAATAATGACATATCCCAATCTTCCAACAGCTTTTAATACTTTGTGAAACTGTCTGGATATAGTTTCTCCAGAATGATGAAATCTTTCTTGAAGTTCTCTACTTGAGGCGACATGGCCTAGAGTATACAAAAATATAGCAACAGCCTCATTTTTGCTAAGCCTGGCTATTGGTCTTAATGTATATGTCTCAATCAAGTCATTCACAAGTTTATTAAATACATGTTTTCTCATTCTAAATTGTTCAAAAAAATGCCTGGGATGTCCTCTTTTAAGTTCTTGAAGCCAGTCATTACCTGTAAGTTTAGATGTCCTCATCGGTGTCTCGGTGTAATAGTTCAACATATGACTTGCAACAGCAACAGCAGCAACCTGTGCATACAATTGCAATTGCAGATATTGTTATTGCTTTGCCCTACTTGAACTAGCATCATTATCTGTGTTGAGTTATAACTCCTTGGACTACAATTAGACTCAGTAGTTGTATTATCTGTGTTTGAATTAATACTTATCCTGTGTAATCAAACATAATTTATATCAATGGCCAACGATAATTATGACACTAACAATTGATAACATCATTCATCATGTAATTTTAATCCAAATGACAACGACTAAAACATAAACCAATGTGCATGATATTAAAAACCATGAGACAATCTAACAACAACAACCATATAATGAAAACAACCACCAATCCAAGTCAAACGAAACATAAAAATAAAACACAACATTCCCATTAAACTTCCTAAAAGTCTTAAAATTTCTCATCACTTAATACGGCTAAGTTCCTCCCATGTGAAGCAGTCAATCCACTCAAGGATAGATTTAGGATAGGTGTTTAGTAAGTGAACAAATACCTCCCTATAAATTATTTTGGGTTCTTTATATCTAATCCAGGAACATTGTCTAACATTTTCAAACATGCAGTGTAAGTAGGAACGTTATCTTGTGTTGTGACTGTTGTTTGAGACATAGACTAAATGTTATCTAGAATTCGATCTAGTGACCGTTGCAGCGCTGCACCCCTAGTCCTTTAATCTTCTTTTGAAGGCCTCTTCCTCTTATGGTGATTGTTGTTCAGCTCACTAGTTCCCTCATTGTTGGGAAGCCCTAGTTCAAGAGTAAAGCCTTGAGTACCAATAATTGGAGTACCAGCAGAAGCAACATCTTCCTCATAATTCAGTGATGTGCTTTCAGGGCCATTCAGGATATAAGGGCTAAAAATATATGTCCTAGTTGCAATAACATCCCTAAAGCATCTTTCTAGCATAGGTAGGAGTTTTGGACCTTGGTCCTTCCAAAGCAGGTATTTTGGATTTTCATGTACAGTGAAGTTAACAAAGAATTAGTCAATAAATTTTTAGCAATCACATATGCAATGTGTAGTCATTGAATTTAACATATACATACCTTTCCCTTTGCCTCCCACCACTCTGGAGGTGCTACAACAGTCTGCTTGACTGGATCCCACCATAGGCCTGTTTCTTTATCTATCATTCGTGCCCAGATGCCAAACTCTTGTTTCAAACAATCCCATCCATTTTTTAGTTGTCTCTTGTCATAATTCTTACCCGTCTCCTTATGAAACTTTTCAACAACATGCGCCCACCCATCCTTGGTAAAATGTGTGTGAGGCCTATTACCAGCTTGTATCTCCTCAATACACAGTTTTAAGAATGTCTTGGTATTTAAATCATTCCATTTTGCCTTCGCCAAAGACTCACTCACATTGTTGGTTTGACTTATTGTAGGTCTTCTCAGAGGTAACTTTGATGTCATTCTAAAGTTCATATCATATTTCAAGCAAAAAGAAGTTTGCATAATCAAACATTGACCAAGCAATCACATAATTCAACATCTAATTAAGAAAATTTCATTTCCACACAAAATACATTAAATGATTCCACACACCATATTTGAACATCCAAACTTTCATCACAATAAAATTAACTTCCACTGAAACAGCACATTCCATACAACTAGCCAAACAATACGAAAACCATTATAGACCGTCTAAAGCCAAAGCTAAGAATCTTCACCAAAATTTAGAATTTTGAGGATAATCCTATCATAAGATAAACCAATAACATCGACAACTTCATATTAAATCCAACATGTATAACTCAGATTTCTTGATATTAGGTCACTCAATAAGATATGAAACAGTTCCAATTTACATGGGACTTTAGACTTTACAAGCAAGAACTCAAGTTCATGAGGGTTTATTATGAACTCAAGGTTTGACATATTTAATACTAAAATAGCAATATGTTTAAACACAATAGATTCTAGATATATTGCCATGTTCCACCCTCGCCTCTTAACTCTGAACAAGTACAAGTGTAGCCAAAATGAGTGCATCTTAGAACACAAGGGAAATAGTTATGGAAAGTTATGGGAAAGTTATGTAACTATCTTATAACCTTTGCCAAACCAAAGGAGTGTAAGGGTGGAAATGAGCTAGCAAAACTCAACAATACTTGTGGGCTATGCATTTGTTATATGTTCTCAAAAAGAAAATATTGATCTCTCTACTACCACTCAGAAGAAAAAGAAGAAGAAGAATGAAAAAGCAGAGGATATTGGTTTAAATCCAATACTTTATGTGAAAGCCTAGGTTACAGAGTTGGTTATGCCTTCAATATGAAATTCTTTGTATTATTGATTCTACACATGTTTTAATTTTAGAATTTTCATTGGATATTTCATATCTTTCTTACTTCTAGTTTGTTCTGTTTAACTATCACAAGTTATGAGAGTAATTCTTGCTAAACATGTATTACAATCCATCCCTATTTACCAATTATCAATATACAAATTTTCAACTAAATATGCCAAACAAGTTGACATTGGCATAGCTAATTTCATCTCGGGATTTAAAAATTGAAAAACTAAATACCATGCCTTGCTTGGAATAGAATTTGTCAACCAACAGATCCAGGAGGATTAAACATTAGACCAATAGCTTTCATTGATAGGGCCATTTTAGCTAAAAATATCTAGAGGTTATTAGATAATCCAAACTTTTGTTTTCAAATACCCTTATCCCTAAATATAACGTGGTATATATGCTGAAGTTTATTCAATTTCTTATGTAGACAGAAACCTTTACACCATAAGGGTGGCACCCTTTACAGACATTAAGTCTATTCGAAGGCATACTCCAGCACTTGGGTGGCAATATATCATTGTCATTCTGTCATCAGGTAAAATTGAGCATATGAACCTAATGGCTTTTAATGTGGTTATTTTCTTTTTGTTTTCCCCCTTGTTTACTATTTCTTTCCTTTGTGTAAGAGTTTATGTTCTATCTCCTATTTATGTGTATTATATAAATCATGGAGAGTGATAAATTGTTATCTATCCTTTTTGGATTTTAGACATGTCATCTAATAGTATTCATGACTGAGTTTATTACAAAGATGGAGTGTTAATTTTTTATTCCAGGTATTAGACTGAGAGGAAATATGGATTAATCTTTTTTATTGCCTATTAGGTGTTGAATTTCCTTTTTGTGTTATGCACTTTGTTGGTGAAGGAAACTAATATGCTAGGTTATCATTCCATTGGCTTCAATGTGTATGTTGGAAGAAAGTAGAAACACAACAAAAACACTACCATAACTCCCCATACAAACTCTAAAAGTAGGTGGATTAATCAATGGCCTGTTCAATCACAGTAGTTATAGTTACTTGGTTGTTGAAAGTTGAAACCATTTGTAGTTGAGTGGAATAAACTAAAAAAGGTTGGCTCTAGTATATGTATATAGCACAGGAAAAAATTATGAATGGAAAAAGGTTTGTTAAAGTAGGTTATAGATTAGTTATATTTATTTGCATTATACCAACTTTTGCATATCATTAACTATGATGCACAGATACATGGATGTGTAATTTTTGTATAATTTAGGCAATGGGTATGGTGGGATACTTTATAAAAAAATAATATAAATTTTATTTTTATATACAAAATAATAGTGTTATGATTAATATAAAAATATTACACTGTGGAAATTCATTTTTAATAATACTAAAATTCAAAAGATTCCAACTTGTTACTGTTGACATGTTTGGTGCTTTTTGCCAAGTTTAGATGCAATTTAAAGACAATTCTTATCATTTTGACATACTTGGTTGCATTTCAAAATGCGCTCAATACATTTCTACCTGTGCTGATACTAGTTGAAACGTTTAGCCAAAAGAAATAAAAGATGCAGGTTCATGGTCATGCATGCGAGACACATAAACATATCCTCTGCATTTCCACATGGGCATGGAAGGAAATTTTTCGCATATAGAAACTAAGGCACATTTCTCTTGGATATGGAAAGGAACTTGCTAAAATTGGCCGTGTTATAACTAATCATCTAAAATGGTGTACTGGATCTAGTTAAGACATCAAGTCAGATAATCCCCTATGGTGGAAACCAAATTCTAATATGCCTGCTGGTATTAACAAGGTAAAAGATTTGTTCTCTCCAAACCAATGAGTCTAGAACCAATTCCTATGTTTGCTAAAAAAAGACAAATTAATCTAGTTTGCGAATAGGAATGGTAAATATACGGTGGGCAAAGGTTATCAAATTCAATTAATATAATCTATGAATATATCTAAATCCAAGAGATGACCACCAAAAAAGAAGAAAAACGAAGAACATTTGGCTACAAAAAAGAAGAGAAACTCACCTTTTCAATTGTTCAAAAATAACTCTCCACCACTTGGATAACTGGGAACTGCGAACAACCTTCAACCACTTAGATGCAAAGGGAGGAGGCCGGCAAGAGAATGAACTGAAGGTGAAAAGTTAAAATGGGAAATTTTAAACCTTAGAGGACATGTTTGTCATTATAGAAAAAGTGTATGGGTAAAATTGTCTGAAAATAACTCTCTCTCTTACATTCAAAGTGATTTTTTTTTAAGCATCAGAACGGTAAATTCTTCCAAAAGCAAATTGTTGGATTATTTTTGAAATAAGCAATTAAAATTTAAGCTGCATCCAAACAGCCTTTTTTAAAATAAGTGCTTTTTTAAAAAAAAATAAGCAGCTTTTTTGATAAATAATCCTATCTAAACACCATCTTAGTCTTCCAGGGAATGGAAAAATAAATGACTTATTGCCTTACTACCACTGGGCCCTTTTGCTTGTGAGGGAAACTATTTCTACTTGCAGAATAACCATTATAATGATATTTTTGAGACTTGCTACCAAGTATCATTCTTAGCTCACTGGACATGCTTATGGTCTAGCGCAGGTTAAATTTATATATGTGACCTGATATTTTTATAAAATAAAATTTGAAACTTAATGTGCGTTTAAAAAAATTAAAAATTCACTTCAAGATATTAATTATGTTGACAAACATACTGAGTTTAAATTTGTAAAATGGTTTCAAGATTATGTAAATATTCAACTTTGGAATTTAGTACATAGTTAGAGGCTATGTAATTTGCTAAAGTAATGCTTTCTGCTTACCATGCTTAGGTACATAACTCTGAACACATGGCACACGATAAATTTTTGCATGATTTAGCTTGGGGTCCTTTTAAGCGTATCAGAACATGGCATACATATGTTGTGAAGGGATACAAATTTCATATAGAAGCATTGAGTAAGAAGCGAAAGGTATGCAATAGTGGAGTATGTCTTAAAGGAACAGGATATGGTGAAGCAGACATTTTCATATCATGGTATTCTTAAAGAGATAATTCAACTAGAGTATCCAGGAGTCCCACCTAACTAATTAATCATTTTCAATTGTCAATGGTTTGATCCATCTACTCAGAGACAATGATTTCCTCTAAATATGGGTAGGGTGAACGACATATGGATAAGGAAGTAAAAGACATGTGGTTTGAGGAATTGAAGGTTATTTCAATATATATGATTTTAAATTAAATTTTATATAGTTAATTTATTGAATTGTTGATGGCTTAATATGTTTGAATGTATTGCAGAAGTGATATAAGTGCCACAATATAATGACAACATTTGGAAGGTTTGAAATAACAAATGTGCTAAATTAGTTTATGATGCATTGAAAGTTGTTCGCTCCAAAAGGTGTAAGGGTGCTTGGATATTACATGAAGTCTTAGAGACACTATGAGCCAAATGGGAGAAGCCTAAATATAAGGGTAAGTACCAAAAGAACAAGCAAAACAAAGCTTATGATGTTAGAGGATGCGTGCATGGAGGAGACTCTATCTCAATGTCAGAGCATAAGAGATGGATGGTAATATTCATTTACTTAATTATTAAAAGCACACTTATCTTTTTTATACTAAATAAGAGATTTATTTGAAACAATAATAGGCATTAGAGTTGGGTAGAGATCCATCTTAACTAGAGATTTTCAAGAAAATCAATTATAAGGAAAGCAAAGATCCATCTCAACCATCAAAGTGGACACATCAAAAGGCAGCTTATGCATATGTAAGAACCACCACACTTCATGAATTTTAGTAGTTAATATGATAAGTTAAACTCGTTTAATTAACACTTTGCTTGATTTGTAAAAAAAAACATTGTTTAGACTACTTACGTGATGGTAAAGGAAGCATCTTAGAGTGAAGAGTCCCAATCTTTAGTTGATGACTCTGCCCTCTTTTTGAAGGCCATTGGAGGAAAGAACAAAAGGGGTTGTGCATATGAATTTGGCTCTGAGGTCTCATTGGGTGCTGGTAGTTCTAGATAGTATAGTGGATGCACAACAAATGAGTTGCAGCTGATGCATCAACAAATTAAGGCTCTTACTGAAGAGTTGTGGTTTATGAATTCCATACTTGAAGAGAAAGATGTTACTATCAACCATCAAAATAAGTTACTAGAATGCAACACTTGAGTAATGGAAAAAATCTTGTCTAGGGTCAACATTGATGAAGAAGATAGAAATGATGACAATGGGATAGAAGCTGAGGAGTAAAGTATTAGATTTAGATAGTTTTTTTGAACATATTGGTTTGACTGAGTACTAAATTTTCTATTTGAACTAAATATTTGTTGTGACCATATTTGGTTTGACTGAGTACTTTATTTATGAATACTTGAGTGAGATTAATATTTGTTTACAGTAACTTTAAGTTTGTTGCCAAATGATTAAGTTGGAGGTTTGGTTCCACTTATAATATTGATTTGTATATCAGGTGTACAAGAAAAATGGAACAAAAAGCATCATGGCCAAAAGTTAACCTCAGCACAGAAAAAACGTGGCAAAAATTATTCAGTGTAATTTTTCCACTAAAAAAGAAAGTTGTGGCAAATGTTCGGGTTGTTTTTCCACAAAAAAATGAAAAATATGGCAACTTATTCAATGTAAAATTGCTAAAGAAAATAAAAACCATGGAAAATTATTCAGTGTATTTTGCCACATAAAAGGAAATCTATGGTAAATATTCGGTGTATTTTGCCAACAAAATGGAAACATGTGGCAAAATATTTAGGGTATTTTGAAACGACAAAGGAAAAATGTGGCAAAATAATTGTGGCATATTTTAAGGGATAATTGCCACGACAAACAAAAACCATGGTAAAATCTTTGGATAAACTACTGTGGCAATACCATGGCAATATTTGTGGTTACTTTTTTGAGACCATGATTTATGCCACAAAAAAATTGCCATGACCTATACACTTATTTACCCTAGTTTTTCTTTCCGTGGCAATTCAATTTTGCTACTACCGATTTAGCTACGGGTCAGATTTCGTGGCAAAGTACATTAGCCATGGAAAAATCTACTTTTGGCCACAGTTTCGTACAGTGGCAAATTGCCCTTTTTCTTGTAGTATATGCTTTAATTCCTTGTTATGACATGCAGCAAATGATACTATTTATAAATGTCTTTCCTATGCTTAAAATCCTAAGTCCTATTATGCTTTCATACTTTCTTCTCTTTTAAATGCTGGACTTTGGTTATTCGCTTTTAACGATGTCAAAAGTGGGAGAAATAGATATGCAAAACCTTTTAAATGCATTGCATATAATGCTAAGTGTTTTAGAGAAAAGAAAATAAACTCTCTTCTTTTGTCTTTAAGTTTCTTATCTACTTTAACCCTATTAACATTTAAGCTTCATTAGAAAGTCTTAGGAAAAAGGGTTAATAGCTGGATGAGTAAATATGTTTTACATATATGAGTTTGTCATCATAAAAAACAGGAAGATTGTTAGCCTCAAGGTTTCATTGAGGAATAATTTAGAGTTTTAATGATAACAAATCATTTTGGAAAATATTTTTAAAGTCTTAAATTCCTAAGATATTCAAATCAAAATTCAAATGAAGTCAAATTATAAATTACTACACTAATTATTTTTTATTTTGGAAATAGGCATTTGTGGGAATAATTAAGGGCATTCATGGAAGTAAATAAAAGAAAGAAGGAATAGCACAAAAGGAAATGCACAAAGGTATAAAAGACAAAATGTGTCATCTATGCAATAAAGAAAAATAAAGAAGGGCAAAAAGGGTGGTACCACACGTGAAGGAAAATGGAGACTTTATCTTGGGAAGCAATAAATGTTTTTTTAAAGAAGGAAAGAAAAGTCATCAGAATCATTTATGAAATTAGAAGAAAGCACCATGGGCGAAAAGTGAAAATGCACAAGAGGACAAAATAAAGTAAATAGCTTACAACACACAAAAGGTTTTGGAAAGGCAAATATCCTTTGAATAAGGAAATAAAGTATTAGCTAGCAATTAAAGCCAAATAAGGCACAAGTCATAAAGCCAAATAAAGAAAACCATCTCTCTACAACACGCTATCTCATAAGAAAAGGAAAAGGAAAAAGGATAAGAGGCTACAACAAGCAAATCTTCATAAAAAGGACAGAAATAAGACAAGCAATAAAGCCAAATAAAGAATATCATCTCTCTGCAATAGCTGTGAAAGGTCGATAAAAGAAGAAGGAAATGCCTATGCTACAGCCGAGAAAAATGGAAAATTACGCAACTACTTTCCTAAGCTATGAAATAACTTGGTTGAAGAAGAAAGGGATCTAAGAAGCAACAGCTAAAAAGAAGAAGAAGATCTCCTCCAAACTCTAGTTTTCAAGGAGATTTAAAAGGATAAGCCATCATCATTTTGCAACAAGAATCCAAGAATAGAGAAATATACTATGAGCTATTATTTTGTAAATACCTCTATTTCATTTGGTTTTCTTTATGCTCTTAGAGGTTATTTCTTGAGAAACCAGAGTGTGCTTATTGTTTTATTTCAACTCTGTAAGAGAGAGAAAAAAATACTTTATCCATTACTTTGTTTTGAGATCGTTTGTGGTGAGCAAATGAAAACCACTTAAAAACATTGTTGGTGAACATAGACAAAACCAACATGTTTATGATGAGTAAGGGAAACCACTTGTTGCTAGTGAGTAAGCAAAACTAGTTGTGTAATGTGTTGATTGATAGTGAAAAATCCCTTAGGATTCATGGAGAGGCCCAATCCTTAAGGGTTGAGCCAGTATAAATCTCTGTGTGCAGAATCTCTTACCCTTCTCTGTTTATTTCGGCTAATTTATAATTTATATTTGAATTTGCACTATTTTGAAAAGGGTACTAGAAATCTATTAGGATACTAAAACTTTCAATAAACTAATTTTAAGTGTTTTAATTGTTTATCTGAAATCTTTCAATCCTATTTCATTACTATTTGTGAAACATATATTGGAAGAAAAAAATCAAGATTTGAGGATCAAATTTTTGGTATACCAATTTACCCCTCTTGGTATTTTTAACTTTCAAACACTTTATCATTGCAAGCTTTCCACAAGTACTACAAGGTGAAGCAAGTAAACTCTAGTGTACATTTCTTCAACAAGTTGTTGGGCATTGATTGGATGATACCTTGGCACCAATGAAATAAGGATGTTTGAGGGAGAATAATGGGGCTAAGTGTGAGTGAAGTGGATGTCTATACTACAATTGCATTTGGGTAACTAGAGAATAAGTGAATTTTCATTCCCTCATCTTTATCACAGGATGGGCAATGATTATCCAACATAGGAAAATGTTGTCTGATTAAGTTGCTTTTAATTGCCAAACTATATTAAAGAGCTCTCCACATAAACACTTTGATATTTTCTAGTAGCTTAAGAAGCCATAATTTCCTCCATACCTTGATATCTATTGTGTTAAGTGAGGGAATAAATTCAAGGTAAAGCAGGCCAAGAGATGCCTCATAGCCTGATTGGATGGCACAGGAGTCATGTTTCGTAGGTTGCCAATGTAGTCTATCAAAGCCTACATGAATGGGTTCTTTCAATATAACGTTAACCAAAGAGTTATGGAAATATTCTTGCACCATAGGCATAATCCAATCCCTCATCCTAGGGTTAAAGAAGTGGTGTACAAGCGTAACATTGGCATTGGGATCATTTGGGTCATAAAGGGTAACATGTAGAGCATTAGGTAGGGAGCCATGGTTCACCCACAATGTTAAGTGCAGACAAGCCAACTTTCCACCTGGATCCTGCAATAATAATTTGTCTTCCTTCAAGAAGCCTTCTCCAAGCCCATGAAGGGTTGGAACTAAGAAAAGCCTTCAAAAATGAGCATGAAGGAAAATATCAAGCTTTATAAAATCTACTTACCAGGGAGGTGTGGTCAATAGCCAATCTCTAAGCATTCTTCCCAAGAAGAGCGAGATTGAGGGCCTGCATATCTTTAACCCATTCTGCCTTATTTCTTTGGTTTGAAAAAATTGTGCTGAGGAAATATTAGTGTAGGTAGTTCTGGTGTATGATTAAAAGATAGGAGACTTTAAGAAGAGATACTTAAATTGTGTAAGTTCCTGAAATTGCATCACTTGAAAATTTCAAAATAACTCAAGTAAATGTTTTTGTGTTATAACATGTCTTTAGAGATGTTGTGACAACAATCTTTAGCTATTACAACAACACACAGTCGATCTGAAAAGGAAAAATTTCTCAACCTTACTCTCATTAAATTCTGATTGTAATCATCCATATTGATAAAGTTGTGGCCTACAAAAGATAAGAAAATTAAGTTTGATATATTCTTTGATTATTATTTGTTGAAAATATCAAACTTTAACTTTCAAATATCTTATCTCATAAATTTAATCCCTTTGACATAGTTTATTAGATCTTTTCCAAAACAGGTTAAAGAGATAATCTTGCATCTTCAAAGTTTTGACTAAACATATTATCTTCAATATCTTTTCAAAAGGGAAGTTTCTTTTTATCTTCTTGATAAATCTTTTTTTAATTAGGATATTATTTTAAAAGCATATCTTTTATCTCCTAATTATTGTCAAAAGGGATTTTTTTATTAAAGTTAGTTTTAAATCCCTAAAATCAACGGTCATTTTTTTATGGGATTTATTTTACTTGAATAAAAAAGTTCTTTTTGTATCTAGTCATTTGTGTGAATATGTTCATAATCCTGTTCAAACAAAATTTTGTTTTGTTTAGACAGATTTCTTGCATTTAAAAGAAATTATATCTTATCTCTTGGATTCTAATTAGCCTTTCTTTGTGCAGATTGATTATTCTTGCTAATTGGAATCTCTCTATGCAAAGCTCTTGCTCATGATCATTTTGGTGAAGCACTCCAATTCTTCAAAGTATGTCTTAATATATTTAGAACTTTATTTTTTGACTTAGAGGCCTGTCTCTATAATCTTTTCAAAGTTTTAGATTCTTACTTAGTTTCTAAGCATTGTGTCGAATGCTTATGTTCTTTGGTAGAAAGCACATTTCATCTTCATGAGAAGATAAATCCAGATTTGTGAAGTGAGTTCGCTAAAGAAGGATCATTCAAAGTCAAGGGGATTTTGCAAGTACTTCAGGAGGAAATGCTTTTAGTCTTCGGGAGAAGACATCCAAAGTTGAGGGGAGCTCGCTAAGTAGATTCAGTAGATTGAATACATCATTGTTGTGGCATTTGTAAATAGGGATTCTTTCTATGTTTAAGTCAATTGTCTTTTATACCCTTTAATTCTATTAATTTGTTTAAATCTCTAGGCATGGCCTTATGGAGTAGGTGTGGATCGAACCACGTTAAAAATGTCTTTGTTTTAAGTTTTACTTTCTACATAGTGTTACAACATATATCGCTTTGTGTTACAACAAGTTTATGCACATTTTGCAACATCATTAATTTAGCTAATATTTGATTAATATAATTGGTGAACTAATAAAACATATATTTCAAATTGTAGAAGCTTGCTTTCATGGTTATATTTCCATAAGCACAATGGGTTACATATTTATAGTAGAAAGCAGAATAATCTAGAAACTCATCAAATCCTACTGAAATATCTTAGTTCTAGAATTATCTAACTAGGCTCTATGTGATTACCCATATCAGAAACATCTAGAACAACTAATTGCATAATTATTTCAGAGAAAATTCTAGAGTATGCTATAAGAGAATCATTACTTCAATACTCCTCCTTGATGCTCTTCTTGCAAACTCCAAGCAAACTTATGAAGAATTCAAATTTCACCTTTGATAATGCCTTTGTGAATATGTCAGCAATTTGGCCTTGACTGCCGCAATGCTTAAGGCAAAATTGTTTGGCATTTGCTACTTCTCTGATAAAATGAAATTTAATCATGATATGTTTGGTTCTCTTGTGTTGGACTGGATTCTTGACAATGGAAATTGCATATTTACTATCGCAATATATCTTGGTAGATCCTTCTTGTATTTCTCCCATGTCTGCTAGCATTCTTCTTGACCAAATAACTTGATTTATTGCTGCACAGGTTGTTATATATTTACCCTCAATAGTAGATTGAGCCACAATTTCTTATTTTTTGATATCTAAGAGAATACCCCATTACCAATAGTAAATGCATAACCGTATGTGTTTTTCATGTCATCAGAAAAGCCAACCTAATCACTATCTATAAACCCAACTAATTCCATATCTGTTGTAGCAGTCAATTTGATTCCATAATCAATAGTTGCTTTGATATACCTAAGTACTATTTTGCAGCAGTGACGATGATGATTAACTCTTCCAAGATACAAGACTAATTGATTTTTGGAGTAGTAGGCTTTGATTCTTCATCTTTTATATTTCTCTATGATGATGCTAAGTTGAATTTTTTTTGCTGATTATTTAAATATTGGCAGTAGTACCACTTGATTTTTTTCCTTTTGTTCTTCCCAATTCTAGCTTGTTGTTTCATCAAATGTTACATCTCTACTGACTACAAATTTTCTAGTCTCAAGGTTTTAAATTATGTAACATTAAACTAAGAGCTATAGCTAATAAAAATGCCTTTTTTTTTTTTGCTTTTGACTCCAATTTGTGTCTTTTTTATCAGGAACATGGATATAGCATATAGAACTGAACACTTTCAGGTGTCTTACTTATGGTTTATTACCTTTCCATGCTTCAAGTGGAGTTCTATCTTAAAGATCCTTTGTAGTGCACCTATTTTGAAGGTATACAACTGTATAAATAGCTTCTGCCTAAAACTTGTTTGGCATTTTTTTGTCGTTGAGCATTGATCTATCCATCTTATTTTTTCTTTCACATACGCCATTTTTTGGATAATATAGAAATGTGAGCTGATGTTGAACTCCAACTTCATGGTAAAAAAATTTGAACTCTAAAGAAGTGTATTCTATTTCGTTGTCACTTCTTAGAATATTTAATTAATAGCCACTTTCTTTTCTGCTGTAGCTTTAAATCTTTGAAAACTTTTGAAGACTTTTGACTTATCTTTCAACAAAAATACCCATGTCATTCATGAAAATTCATCAATGAAAAGAATAAAGTGCCTATTTTTGTCAAGTGATGAAATCTTCATTGGACCACACACATTTGTGTACACTAGCTGCAACTTTTGTGTTGTTCTCCAAGCAGTGCTCATAGGAAATGGTTTCTTGTGCATCTTCCCCATCTAACAACCTTCACATACTCTTGTTATATCTTGAATTTTAAGTAAATCCTTTACTAAACTTTTATGAGATAGTAGCTTCAAAGAATTGAAGTTGTAGTGTCCAAATCGTTTATGATAAAGCTAACTAACGGCTTCTGTTTATGCTTTTGATTATCTTTCTACATAATATTTCAATTGTATAAGAAATGATTTATTTTTTACTTCCACACTTATAACATGTTAGTTTGTGTTGATCATATATCTCACACGTGGAACCTTCAAAATGTAAAGAATAGTTATTCTTCATCATTTGGGTTAAACTAATCAAATTTGATCTAATTCCGGCACATAGAGCACATTTTTAATTTGCTTAATGACATTGTTTGTTTGAATTACCACAATGCCTTTACATGCTGATTTTATAACAGCTTCATTTCCCATTGTAATAGGAATCTTGACATAATTGTCAAGCTCAGAGAAAATATGTGAGCTCTTGGCCATGTGACTAATGCATCTACTGTCAACAGTTACCTATTCTTGAACCTATAAACTCCTTCTACATGGTCAAATTTCCCACAATTGTTGCATTAAGATTTGCCTTTGAACCAATAGTCTTTTTCTTGATGATTTGTTTTTCTACAAACACCACAACGAGGGTACTTTCCTCTTTTTTCCTCTTCTCTTGTAGTTCTTGCAGAATCAAACTTATTTTTCCAATTCTTCTTCTTATTTTTATTTTGCTTCGAAGAAGAATTGTAAAATTTATGAGAGGACTACATAGCACCTTTGGTAAATCCTTCTACCCTTTTTGCTTGTCTTAGTTCACAAGCATGCAAAAAACTGATTACTTCTACTAAAGTAAGTTCATCAAGATCTTTGAATTCTAACACATTCACCATTGATTCAAATTTTTCAGTAACAAAAATTAACGACTTTTGAATAATTTTCTGATGTGATATATCTTCTCCATATGCCTTCATTTGATTTACAATTTTATTTACTTTAGCAAAGTAATTTTTTATGCTTACGTTCTCTCATCCATAGAATTTCAAAATCTCCTAAAAGTTTGGAGTTTCATTTCTCTTACCTTGGCAATGCCTTGAAACTCATTCTTTAGTATCTACCATGCTTCTTTGGCTGTTGTTGCATTCATGGTTTTTGGAAATTTTGGATATGATACAAGTTGATGAATTTTTGCTAAAGCATCCACATATTTCTTCTACCACGCCTTCATTTGATCATCTGAGATTAAGGTGGAGATTTTTGTTATGCTGGACATAAAGGCTGGGTTGGTGTTGATTCTATAGTAGCTTGAGCATAAGACTTTGTTGTTGGTGCTGTAGGTATGCCTTGTTCCAACAATTTCTAAAGGTCAGACGCTCGAAGAATGACTTTAAATCTAATGCTCCAATTATCATAGTTATCCCCGATAAGAATTGGAAGCAATTGTTGTTGAGAGTTGTTGGAAAATGCCATTTTTGGAATTGTTGGAGGGGGAAAATGTCGGAGAGGTGATAAGAGTGCTATTAAACTGGTGCAAAGATATATCATCTTGTGCTTTGATACTAATGTTAGTGTAGATAGCACTAGTGTATAAGTAAAAGATATGAGAGTTTAGGAGAAGAGACTTAAATTGTAGAAGCCTTTACTTGGTTATATTTTCATAAGCACAATGGGTTACATATTTATAGCAGACAGTAGAATATTCTAAAAACTCATTAAGTCCTAGTTAAATATCTTAGTTCTAGAATTATCTAACTAGGCTCTATGTGATTACTCATATAAAAAACATCTAGAACAACTAGTTACATAATTATTTCAGAGAACATTCTAGAGTATACTAGAAGAGAATCATTACTTCAAAAGGGACCCAAGAAAAACCAATGCCTGTTCCAGAGGAATTTCATCAGAAATTACAAGCCCTTTTGTTAACATTATATCATATGCTAACAGGGAGCTTGAAACACATCATTGTGTAGGATGGAATGGCATAGAGTACTAGGATGAAATCAATGTACCTTTGCCTACCTAAGATAAGGTTTTAGCTCACCAACCAGGAAATTTTTTTCCAATTCTCTCCTTAATGTAACAAAATGTAGCTTGTTTAGATCTGTTGATAAAAAATGGGAGACCTAGGTATTTATCTTGTTACCCCACATTGGAGACATACAATTTGTGAGCCAATTGGGATCTTAGGCATTGTGGGGTATTTTTTGAGAAGAAGATGGAAGTTTTATCAAGATTAACCTTTTGTCCAGTTGTAGCTTCAAAATTGCATAGGATATTTTGAATAACTCCACAAGTATGGTAATTAGCCTTTGAGAACAATATTGAATCATTTACAAAGAATATATGGGAAATTGATGGGCTCCTCCTTGTGATCTTGAAACTCAGGAGCTGATTTGTAGTCTTTGCTTCCTGTAACATGTGAGATAGGCCATCGGCACAAATAAGAAAAAAGGAAGGTGAAAGAAGGTCACCTTGTCTTAGTCTTCTACGAGGTTTGAAGTAGCCAAGTCTCCCTCCTTCAACTAAAACAAAGTAAGAGACTATAGTGACACACTGTAGAATAATTTCAATCCATGCTCTGTGAAAACCCATCTTTTCCATAATTGCTTGAAGAAAGCCCCATTCAACCCTGTCAAGTCAATTGTCAATATTTGATGTGGGAATTTATGCCACACATTTACTTAGTCTTAATTGCTATATTTTAGAGTATTTTTTATGTCATTGGCTCTTTTGTCTATAATTTTAGGTGTGTTTTACATTTAATTAATTTTTGTTCTATTTGTTACTTTTATAGGTGTTTAATTGTTGTTTTAGGTTGATTTGGGCTAATATAAAGAGGTATAGATTGGGATAATCTTAGAAAGAAAATCAAGTTGGTAGTTACAACATATCAAAACAATGTTTGATGTTTGTATCATATTTGGAGCTACATACCTCCATTTCTAGTGTTCTTAGCTTATTGGAAAGATAAGACAATATCTTACAACTATAGTGAAGGGTACAAGACCCAGTTCTGATGTTAGGAAGCCCAAACATAGCAAAACCCAAGGCATTCAAATATGTTAGAAGATATGCACAGCAACCTAAACCCTATCTCCATTTTTAGCTTGTATCTGGAGTTTTAGAACTCCACATTTAGCAATCCCATATGTGTTAGAAGTGAGGAGATATCCACCAGTATAAATTTGGCCCAAAGCCTATTTTGGTTTTTAGCCTATATCTAGAGTTCTAGAAGTCCAAATCTAGAAAGCCTAGGTGCATTACAAATATAAGAATTAGATCTACAACTTTAATGAAGGGTTAAATTCCAAAAGGTGCTGTTTCAATGCTCTAAACTCAGCTGGAGGTTAGTCAAAATGTAGCAGCTAATATAAAACTCATAATAAAACATGACTGAAATTAACCCATAACTCATAGTGTTAGTCTAAACACTCCTTTAGTACTCCTGAATAGCATCGTATCACTTTAAGCAAGGAAAACACTATGCTCTAGGGTTAAAACAGCAGCTAGACTCAATATAGAGATGACTTAACGTAAAACCAACAATGGAGATGAGAGTTTTGACGAAAACAGCTGCAGTTTAAGGCTTTCACAACCAGAGTTGTTGCTCTAAAAGAAGGGAAGCTGCTTAGATGTGGAGGACCTAAAGTAGATAGGTTAGAGTTCTTGTAGCAGCTAGAACTTGAAGGAGAACTTGAGTATGGACTTTGGGGAAAAGTGGGCTGCAAATTTGAGAGAACAAGAAGCTTACCTATTATAACCATTGATGGGTTCTTCTTTCGTCTTTCTTTGGTTCTAGTTGCTGTTATTTATTTTAGATGTTGTATTTAAATTATTTCTGGATTAGTGTTCTAGATTTGGGATGTAGCTAATATTTCTATTTTGAGTTGGATTTGGTTGTGAATGATATTTTCTATTACAATCTATTGAATCTATTCTTATTGCTTGCAATTTACAGCCCATGAGTTGCTTGTTTAAGGTATTAGATGATGGAGGGAAAGTGAAAGTTCAATACTAGTTTGTGAATTCTTTAGACCTAGGCAGTGTACTCACGAAAGTATATGCACACCTCTGTGACTATTCTCTTGGGATTCCACTAATATTAATGTGTTTACATAAATATCTGTGATCATGAAAATAAACATAGATTTAATGTGAGTAAAGTTGCTACACCTCGAAGAGAGTAATACATACTTTAGAGAACCTACTCATTGTACTTAGGAATTATCATTAATCAGGTTCAATCTCTTTAATGGAACTTACTTGATGAGCCCTAATTCTAGAATCTCTTATCTTTTGTTTTTCTTTATATTAGTGTTTTATCTTATCTTGCCTTATCTTTGGTTTGCTTAGATAATTTAAGAGATTGTATAATTTTAGTATTTGAAAAACCTCATCATGGTAACGATACTTTACGCATCACTTTATTACTTGTTAGCGCCAGCATATACTTGTGTTGCGTATTTGTCTATCAATATTCAAATTTCATAATATGTAAATAAAATTAAGAATAAGAATATGAATTTTACACATAGAATGTTGTGATTGTTGGAGAAGAAATCAAGTTTTTAGTGATTTTTTCATGAACTTGGATTCATCATAAACTCTATACGTGGCAACTTTTTATAATAGAAAATAAATTTCATACTTAATAATAAAACATGACTTTATATATTTTTCAAGTAAGGTTTGTATGAAAAGTTATCACGTATAAGGTTTATGGTGAACCCGAGTTCATGAGATCATTATTATTATTTTTTTGACAAATGGTATTTAGTATATACGACGTATCTAAATTTTTTTTTCAAAGTACTCACCTAAGACAGTAGGCACATCATCATAAGGATATAGGGCTTTACTCTAATACACTGATATTAGTGGCCTTGGTTTTGCCTTTGGGCCCACAAAAAGACCACAATTCTACATAGTATGGTATGCTTAGTATATAATTGTAGGGATGTGTACGGTTCGATTTGCTTCAATTTTGGACCAAACCACACATAGAACTGTGGTTTGACATCATCATAAGGATATAGGGCTTTACTCTAATACACTGATATTAGTGGCCTTGGTTTCGCCTTTGGGCCCACAAAAAGGCCACGATTCTACATAGTATTGTATCCTTAGTATATAATTGTAGAGGTATATACGATTCATTTTGCTTCAATTTTGGACCAAACCGCACATAGAACTACGGTTTGATTTTGGTAATATTGAGCTCAAGAATTGAACTAAACCAAACTTGGTTCAGACTTTACTGGAGCCACTGTGTTCTCCTCCAGAGCATAATCGAATAGAATGCCAACAACAAGGTTGAACAAATCATGCTCTCAATCTTGTTAAGAACTATTAAGAAAATAGAGGAGTACAAAACAGGGGAAAAGGAAAATAGAAAATATATTAGTTCAATAGAACCCTCTAAATTTCCAATTACTCCACAAGTCAGACAATGACATCCCCTAAAGGAAAGAACTATGTGAGATAGACGTTGTAGGTTTTTCTTCGCGACAGTCTGAGGGAGGTTAGCTTCGCTGCTACAAGTGTTGGTCCATGCAACAACGATACCATTGCAGTGCTCCTTCGGAATGGTGCTATGCGATGGTGGTTGAGGGATGAGACAATTGAGTTTCGAGGGAGATGGGGAGGAGTTTTCCTAGGGAACCAAGAGCTACTAGAACAATGGCCGAGCATCCCCCTAAAGAAATTTGGCCAAGAGAATTTTTTGGAGAAGGCAAGAGATATTTTCTGAAATGGCTGCTATTTTTTGAAATTTTCAAGAATGCTCTAGAGCTTGTGATTGAGAAGCATTCTGAAAAAGAATGGAGGAGATATTTCTACAATAATATCAATAATATCTAATATGTATCTAATATGTAAAAAAAAAAAATATATATATATATATATATATATATATTATATTCTGCAGTTCGGTTCAGTTAAATCGACAGTTTGGGAACCCCAAATCACACACTGATCCCACATATTGTGTAGTTTGGTTCAGTTTAGGTTAGTTTGAGTGGTTCAGCGGTTTAAATTGAATTGATGAACACTCCTATATAATTGAGTAAAGTAATGATTTGACATTTAGATATAACACATTTTTCAATTTGGTTATCCAAGTTTTAAGCGTCTCAATTTAGCTCTTCAAAAATTAATTTTGTTTTAATATAGTCAATCTGGTAGTCTAATTAACCATCATCTAATGATTTTGCTTACGTGAATTGATGAAATTGTCACGTAAATATTAAATGCCATCGTAATAGTTAAGATTACATTAAAAAAAAATCTGACCAAAAAAAGGTTGACTAATTTATAAAATGAGTATATTATTGTTTTAATCCTCCAATTTTTAATTTAATAAGCCTTTTTTATGGGTCAACTTTTTTAATGTAATCTTAAGTGCTACATTAGCATTTAACAGTCACATAACAACTTCGTCAATTCACATAAGTAAAATTGTTAAGTGATATTAAGTAAATTAATAGAGGGATTAAATTGGAGCAAAATTAATTTTGAAGGGACTAAATTGAACACTTTAAATTTGGATGATCAAATTAAGAAATGTGTTATATTTAGATGACAAAATCATTAATTTACTCTTATTATAATGAGTTTTTTTTTATGAATGTCAAAAAAAATAATTGTATCCTCAGTATATATTCTTTATGAATATAACTTCGATTCATTATCAATCTTACCATATGATAAGTTAGGCTATA
>JASKGM010098002.1:0-12591 GCA_034509205.1 Ceratonia siliqua
CAATATTTGTTTCAATTCAATTCAAGTAAAGTTTAATACATAAGATTAATGAGGCTTCCACTTGAAAGGGCACAAGTGATTAGATCCTTGGCATGTGCCTATCACATTCCATCAAAGGTAACACCTACTTTTTCACTTTGTCTCATTGACACCCGAGCCCTTGATGTTCGACAAAATGACGCCCCCAAAACAACAGCAAAATATTCACATACTACTTTCTCCGTCCCTAAGCTATATAAAATCCATTTCTTGCATGAAAGGTACATATTGAAGAAAAGGGGTTAGACTCGTAAACCTCTGTTCAGGTGGGGACAAAAAAAATGGCTTCATCGTCAGACGAAGAAACATTATTCAAGCTCACATTCCAAGGTAAATGGGATGAAGTTGTTGAGATGAACCCATCGATTCACAAAGAACAGATGATCAACACAGAAGACACTGCATTGCACATAGCCGTGGATGATTACCAAGAAGATATTGTGGAGGAGCTCGTAAAACTCTTAGAAGCTAATGGAAATGAGGCTGCTCTGAAAATTAAAAATGAGAGAGGGGATACCCCTCTGCACCGTGCAGCAATAAGGGCCTCAGTCGCTATGTGTATGTGTATTGCAGAACAAAATTTAGGATTGCTGACTGTTACTAACAACTGGGCCGAGACGCCGCTCTTTTTGGCAAACCATAAAGATGTCTTCCTGTACCTACATAATGCTCATAAGCGAGAAAACATAACAGCAAACTGTAGAAGAAAAGACGGAGACAGTCTACTTCACTATGCCATTGAGAGAGAACGTTTTGGTAAATCCATTTTTGATAAATTAACTCAGTCCTCAATTGTGATAACTACAGTACACTTTTTCCTACAACCCTCTACTGTTTTACCTTCCACCACCTCTTTTTTTTTTTAATTTTGTATTATTTATCTATTTTCTATTTCTTGTATTAAAAGATTTCATTTTTTTTAAAATTTGGGTTATTACTAATAAGTGTATATCGGTCTGCTGTATTTGCAGATTTGGCATTTTATATAATCCATGCGTATCCGGATCTTGTAAGCTGTTTCAATGAAAGGGGAATGACTCCTCTTCATGTCCTTGCCAGTAAACCTTTGGCCTTCAAAAGTGGCAGGCGCCTTACATGGTGGAATAAAATCTTATATTACTGTAAGTATATCTAATCTCATATGAATTACATTATTATGATATATAACTAAATCAAAATAGTTAATTAATTAATTTATGTATATGGGGATGTCTAATATCTTGATTGTGTCGTGAAAATTAGCCATTTTCATTTTTTTAATTAGATAAAAAATCACTTCTCTTTTTTTTTTAAAAAAAGTGAATATAGATATTTTTGTCTTCTTATCATAAAATAAATTTTTTAATTAATCATTATTGTATTAATTATTGTGTCCTTTAAGTAAAATGAACAAAATATCCTTATTTTTATTGTGTCTTTTAAAGAGAGAAAAGTAAAATGAACATTACGTTGTGCTTAGCAATCTCCACAATTTTTAATTGGACTAAAGAATAACTTCTCTATTTTCTAAAAGAAGAGTTAACAATCCTTATATAATTTTGGTGAATTCATTAGGCGTGCATCTAAATTAAGTAATTAACCCAATGCTAATTTCAAAACTTTGACCTTTGTAATAAAACTCCATGATCTACTGGCGGAAGGTATACATGTGGATCCGCTGATGATCACTGGTATAAGAAGAGGGCAATTACCGCGAAGCTTCTTCAGAAAGAAGGAATACCCAAAAAACTACCAGACATGTTATGACATTGCAATCGGGATTTGCTCTGCTGGTAATTTGAATTAAATCTTACTTGTTCTACCTTTTCTTCAAGCTAAGTCAGGATCCAGGCCTTAGTAATTTGACTCATATCCTTATTAATTAAGTTTAAGGTAAATAACAAAGCACAGTTCCTTAAAATTCTGATTGTTTGTAATGTTTATAATATATTTAAAGTATGTCACTTCTAATTATATGTCATTAAATCTTTAATACAAAGTTATTATTATGTGTTGACGAAATAAAGTAGAGGAAGCAATTAGTGGAAACAAGCTTACTTAATTGAAGGGATATCTGAAGTTTGCCTTCCAGTTGATACTGACATTTAAAGTAATACGATATTATATGAGAAATGATATGATTATAATCTTATATTATAATACTTTTAACTTTACTAATTTTTATCGTGCATTTATGAAGGAAAAGAATATTTCGGCGGAGATGAAAACTCAAATTACCACGCACGTAACCAAAATATTCCAGAAAATTATGTTACCTGCTATGAGTTACTCACCACTGTGATCGTAAATTTGTTTGGCTTTTTAGGATTGGGTAAGTCGTTTTGTGCCACTTCTAACTTTCTTGATGTTGCTGTTTGCTACTTAATTCCTAAATATCTCATACCTCTAATTCCTAAACCCTAAATCATAACCTTTAAACCCCTAAACCTAAAAATCATAGCCTAATTCCTAAACCATAATCTCTAAAACCCTAAACCTATAAACACAAAATTCTAAACCTTAAATACTTTAATCCCCAAAAATCTAAAAATTCTGAAACTCTAAACTACTAAACCTAAAAATCCCCTAAATCCTAATTAGTCCTAAGACACTAAACAACAAAAATTAAAAACCATAAACCCTTAAGTCACGTTGAGTAATGTTATTTGTACACTTTTTTTATACTACTTTTATACTTTTTTTTATATATTATTTTATTATGTAGCATCTATAGAAGGCGTAGAAATAATATTATGTCATAAACTCCAAATTTTAATTAGTCCTAAACTCTAATTAAACGTGAGAATTGTAGGATAGAGAAGTAAATTTCTAAAATTTGGTCATTAACGTAAAAAGAGAAGTAAACTTAAAGGGTGTCTTAAAAAACTAATGTATTTACAATTAATATAACTTTTTTATTAAAATAATTTTTTATTTATAAAAAGAAATTGGTTATCAAATGATATTCTGTAAATATGCTTGTCAGGGCATTCGTTTGCCGTCATAAAGAACTTGAGAGAAAAGCATACATGGAGCGTTCAGATATTGGATAAACTTATGGAAAATCCTTATCATGCAAACATCAATGGTGGACGTTACCCCAATTTAAAAGAATCGGATGATAATTTCTTGGGACAGGAAGTTCGTAGGATTATGGCTGATGGTAATCAATTTTAATTTCCAGTTCTTTCTCTCAAGACATTGTGACTGAATATAAAAAAAGGGAAATTCTAAGTTACAGCCCCATTTGGCTGTAGCTTAGACTCTTTAATTTTTTTAATTGTTTTAATTATTTTTTTTATTTTTTTATATTAATAAATTCTTATTTATATCATATATTTTTTTAAATATTTTTATATTTTTAAAAAATATTTTTGTTTATAAATGAATAGTATCAAAAAAATTATAGATAAATAATATATAAAAAATGTAAAAATATTTAAAAATATTTTAAAAAATTTTTAAAAAATTATATGACATAGACAATAATCAATTAATGTCAAAAAGTTAAAAAAAAATAAGATAAAAAATTAAAAAAATATTAAATTTAGATGCCGGAAGTTATGCTACAGCCCCTTTTTGGGACTGTAGCATAGCATGAGCCATAAAAAAATATTTTTAAAAACAAGTTACTATTTATTTCTAGTAAAATATCTTAATTAGAAGGCTTAAATACACTTTTTATATGTTAAAATATTGAAAAAGTTTTAATTTAATCCCCATATTTTCAATTTAAACAATTTTGTCATTCTGAATTTCAAAAGGTTTCAATTAAATCACTTTCTCATATTTTCATTCATTAAACTATAATGTTGTAGTTAAATATAATATACTTAATCTTATTGTTATTTTTATGGAGTAATTAATTGACAAGAATAAAGTGAAATCAATGTAATTTTATAATTCTTTTCTTATTTTTTTATACTTTTTATAATGATTTTATTTGATGATTTATTAAATAATTACTCAATATGAACACCAACAGGCTCATGTATATTAATTAACTATAATGTCATTATTTTTTGTTTAAAGATAGATAAAAATATGAGAGATTGGTTTAATTAAGAAATTTTATAATATTAGAGATTTAGAAGGGCAAAATGTATTTAAACCTAAATAAAATATAACAATATATTTTAAAAACGAACTACTATTTTATTAATTGCATTTGCAGGTAAAGTGGACGAAAATGTATTCGACACACCCTTCTTGACTGCAGGGAAAAATGGCCTGGTTGAAATAATCGAGAAAATTCTTAATCATATTCCTGAGGCCATCTACGAAACCAACACACAAAAGAAAAATATAATGCATTTGTCAGCGGAGAACAGGCAACCCTATATTTTTGAGGCATTGCGGAATAACAGTACCGTCAGTGATCAACTGATTCGAGCTGTAGATAAAGAGGGGAACACTGTGCTGCACTTGGCAGCATTGCAATCAAAATATAAGCCATGGCGTGCACCTGGGTCTGCCTTGCAAATGCAGTGGGAAGTCAAATGGTTTCTGGTATAAATACAATATATCAGCTTTCCCTTTCCTTTTGTTTGGTTATTAATAAATTAAGAGCAATTTGATTATTTTATCCCTAAGAGATAGTCTCTTAAAGATTTTTTATATCATTTGAATGCTTTAAACATCTAATGTACATACTGTTATGTCTTTTTATTAACTTGTTAGTAGAAAACTAATGATTTTACGTACATATCAATCTTATTGTCCTTTCTGACATGTTGAGTAATGACGGTACAATTTATCTTTTTCCAAAACTCAAATGATGTCATTTAAGGCTTAACGGCATCCCTTATTCTTAAGTCTTAAATGATAATGTTTGGTTTGATCTAGAGTATATAGATTGTTAGGTCATAATTTAACGTGTTAAGATAAGACATTAATGGTTATATGGAAACAAAAACATTATCATTTACGGTTTGATAAAAACATATAATGGTGATACATTAGATGATTAAAGCATTCATATGAGGCAAGAGGCAAGTAAATTGATGTCACGTTAATCTTTCAAGTTCAAAATACTGAAATTACTCATAAATTAAAGTGTAAGCAAATTGATTATTTGATTTCATTCTAATGCAGTACGTTAAGGAGTTAATGCCGGAAGATTTACATTTCAAAAGGAACAAAGAGCGTTTAACAGCAGCTGAGGTTTTCGTGGAACATCATGAAGTTCTTGTGAAAGATAGTACTGAATGGCTAAAGAGCACGTCGGAGTTGTGCTCCGCCGGGGCTGCACTGATTTCCGGAGTGGCCTTTGCCACAGCCAGCTCAATCCCAGGTGGTACTCAAGATGCGACTGGCAAACCCAACTTCGAAAACCAGCTGGCATTGTACATTTTCGCCATCACCTCCCTAATTGCGCTTTGCTTATCTGTAAGTGCACTTCTTTTGTTCCTTTCCATGATCACATCTCGTCAACAATGGACAGATTTCCACCAAAATTTGCCATACAGACTTCTTCTGGGCTTAACTTCACTTTTCCTGTCCATTCCTTCAATGTTGGTTTCTTTCTGTGCTGCGCATTTCTTCTCGCTTAAGGGCAATCTCAAGGTTGTTGTATTCCTCATTTATTCCACAACTTCCCTCCCTGTCATCTTCTTTGCTGCAGCACAGTTTCCGCTGTATGTAGCTCTTCTCACAGCTACTTATAAAAAGGTTCCACAGCCAAGTCACCAAAAGGATACTTTATAGTTTCTCAAATGTAATTGAATCTGAAAAATCTATTTAGTTAAACTGCTTCGTTTCTCTTACATATATTTGTCTCTTATGCAGTTTTAATTTCTGGATTTAATAAATATGTGTAATCTCTTACATAATTTGTAATTTTAATTAGAACACATTTAAGTCAACCCTTTTTCTTTTTGCTGGATGCTTAATGCTGAACATGGTCCGGTCTGTCTGAATTTTACATATGAATATTTTGTAAGTATTTTATTTAATCGTTTACCTGTTGGTCTGTTAATTTGTCCAGTTTTCTGTTATTAATTTGTAAATTCTTGGGTTATAGTATGTCTTGCATAATTGGATTATTTTATTAATTTTTTAAAATATTCAGCTTCACGTGACTTTAATTATTTCTTGAGATAGTGGATCCTAGCTTGTGGGTAGTGAGGCCTTCGGTATTGTCTTCTCACCCTCCCACGTTTACATGCATAATTAATGATCTTGTGAGGTTGCTTTATTAACGTTTCTTGTAGTTTAATTGGAAAGTTTTACTTCTACGTACAAGAGCAAAAGACTTAATTTTGAAGTACTTTTAGAATAAGATTTTTTGGGCATTACACTCCCTTTTGAAAAAAGATCAAGACATTTGTAACTTTAATTCACCGAAATTTTATGTTATTATGGGTTTTGGGTGGATATTGGCTTGTACTTTGCTAAATCTTATTGAAAATTAATTTTATGAACTTGTCCTTGGGTTCTAACCTGTGGTGGATGTTCACAGAGACAGAAGGGTTGAAGGACTCCCAAATTTTTTTTATATAAATATATTTTTTTTAAAATTATTTTGCCCCTTTAAAATTTCTTTATGTAAAAAAATTTTTTAAAAATTATTTGTCTTCCCCAAAAAAAATTTGCTATGTAACTAATGTTTTAAAAAAATTATTTGTTATATGATTTTTTTAATAATATATCTATAGTCAAAAATGGATGTATAAAAGATGTGTAGCAAATATAATTACAACTTACAAATATATATATTTTTAATTTTATAATGAGAGAAAAAGACTAAAATAAAATAATAGTTTGAGTTAGTTGTGGGTATGTGGTCCGATTTCCGTTTATTTAGTGTTGAAATTTGTTTGTTTTTAGTGGATTTAATAGAGTTAAAATGTGATTTGTGATATTAAATACTTAATTTATTTAACTATTGTTAGAGTCATTATGATTACCCATTATAATTATATAACCTTTATATTGAATCATGTGAGCATTTTGAGGATGAATCATAGCTAAAATATGTGTGAAAAAATTAAAATTTGAGATTATTTAGAAATATTTATAGGGGGCATGGTTATTATGCTTGCTTATGAAAATTATTTTTGGTTAATATCATTTTTATCATTCCCAATTGTTCATACTTATAAAAACATTTAGTTGTTTGAATTATACTGAAATTATTTTCAAGTAATTAAGTTATTTAAAAGTGATAAGTTTTAAAAAATTGATTTGATACCAATTATTCCCCCCCTGTTGATTTGGTTGAAGATCCGCCACTGGTTCTAACCAATGTATGGCCTTCTGTCAAGTTCAATATCCCAAAATTTCAAACATTTCAGAATATCATAAGTCATGAAAACAGAGTTTACAGTTCATAAGGCATATTCAAGTAACTTAACTGAGTCTTTCAAACAGAACAAAAAACCATTTGGAAGTTCAGGAAAACATGCCATAAATTCAATATATTCATATTTGGTACTCAAAAAACACTATAGTACATATATGATAATAAGGATACTTCCTAGTTGTTATTAGATTTTGTCCCACTCACAGGTTTGACATGCATACTACTACGGTGCTATTCGAGGTGTTCAAATCGTGCTACTTTAGTCCCAGACTGAAACGGTACAATTAGATTACCTATTAGTAATTGCAGGGTGTCGGGTCTGCAAGTTTTCTCAGTTTCATCGTTTTTCGACTCCAGCAATGCAACAGTACCTGCCATTTTTAGAAATATGCACCAAGAACACTCAGTTAGGGCAAAAAACATATTTAGCTAAGCAAAACTGTAATAGATACTCTTAAGTTATTACAACATGGTTCCTAAATTCTTAATTACTTATCAAACATCTAATTGATGAATGTTTATAATTTAATAAATTTTATGTGAACATGATCTATATTATCTCACTTATTTTTTTTTAATTTAGATTTTATAGAATAAATGATAGGATTTGATTAATGTTTATAATTTAAGAAGTTGTTCATTAAAAATAGTTTTTTAAATTCAGGGTGCAGAGTTGTGAGGAAGGAGGGCAAGGCCAGCAACAGGAATAGCATGGACCTTGATTGCTATATAGAAGAATACAATAAGTCAAATTAGATTGGTCTTGGGATTTAGATTTGGTGTGGAAATATGGTGGGGTTTGATGTAAAAATGTTAATTTTTTTACTTAGCTGATTAATCAAAATTTAAATGATGAAAAATTTGGGTCATTAAGTGTAAATATTCAAAACTTGTTAGAACAACCGATTGTTTGTGATTTGAGGTATTTGTTGTAAAAATATAATTCAGGAATACTTTTGATTATAATTCTCACTACGGGTAAATAATGTAATTTGCAGGTTCTCAAATATAATTCTCTTTTGATTATATGTTTTGTGCAAAAACCACTCTTTTGTGAGTCTAGGACGTTAACAAAAACATTGGTTGATTACTCCATTCTATCAATTCAGGAATACTTATGGCAACTCCCCTTTCTCTCACATCTATACCCTGGAACGTACTTCTCATCACAGTAATAACATAACCTCTTTTTCGGCGTTCTCTTGCTTCCTGGTTGGTGAGTCTCTTCGCATTGGTCACTCCCGAGGTACTCTTACTCACTTGCTGAGGGTATGAGCCCAGAATACCAGCTATTGGGTTGCTCCCAGTTTTGGTTATGGGGTTGGTTGGATTGCAAAGGAGTTGTTGGGGCTTCTTCTGAAGTAATGTCCTTTCTTCCACTAAACGAGACACTCACATGGCATCGAATAGAGACCAAGGTTAATTACTTAATCTTGACATCCAGGCGAATTTCGTCCTTCAAGCCAGCTATGTAACACCCCTCGATGAGACAATCTCTTAAATGCTTCCATGTAAGAGGCTACAGTGGTGGTTTGCTTTAATCGACTCAGGGCCTCTGATGGGTCGTCATATTCGGTGGGGCCAAAATGAGTGAGGACGACCTTGGTAAACTCTTCTCAAGTTAAGGGTTCCTGGAGTTTACTGAGCCAATGATGCCATTGTAACACTATCCCTTTGAGATGGAAGCAGTGGCGGAGGATGGTGGAGACAGAGGGAGGTGACAGCCCCCAAAAAATTTTTGTCTGTAATTTTATTTGAAAATTTTTTTTTTGAATTTGTCCCCCTAAAATTAAAAATTTTTATGTAAATAATTTTTAAAAAAAATTTTGCCCCTCCAAAATTTTCCTTCAAGATCTGCCACTGGATGGAAGGACGCGAGTTGGACTCACTGATCAACTGCGATATTCTTGAAGCTGAAATACTACTCTGCCTTATATATCGAGCTTGTTGGGTCGTCTCCACCGAACTTTGGGAATGACAACTTGAGTTGAGAGTACTGCTGGTTAGTGTCATTCGATCAGTTGAACAACACTTGCCGATGGTAATGGTCCTCCTTGACTAAACGAGTTGATATCTGTAGATTCAACCTAGTGGTCTTGGTCATTCATTGGGCTTGTAGTTCGAATAGCATGGTTTGCAGGGTTGTGTTTACTTGGTCGAAGTTGAACTCGTGGCGTGCCAAGATCTCATGGACTTCATTTATGAATTCCACATTGCTCTTGTTGCGTGTATCATGGCTGGTTAGGACCTGATACCAGTGATAGGATAATTTAGGAAGGGTAGAGATATAGAACAGAAGAAGAGAAACAGAGAAGTAAGGATGCAACGTTCAATACCTAACCAGCCAAACAAGTATAGCAATTACATTAATTGAGATAAGCCATTGCCACCCTAGCTAATATTACAGTTGATGAAGGAAATACTATGTCTTGGTGCACAGTGGTACGCAAGGTGGCATTCGTATCATTCTTACTTGATGAATTTCAGCTTGGTTGAGGGTAAATTTTAGATAATCTGATTTAATCCAATTTGGAGCAGAACTTTAAAGACTAAATGGAGACGTGCTGACTTGGTTTCATGCGGTGGCTCTTTTTGTATTTGTCCAATTCTGTTTGATAAATGTTTTCAAAACATGCAATGAAAACCGAAATCAGACCATTAAATATATATATATATATGAGTAATTAAGGACATCATATGGAGATTGTGGTACTGGGTTAATCCAAAAGGTGAACTTAAAAGATAATCTAATAATAGATGCTTGAAAATGATGTAGGCATTGAATTTGTTTTTGCATTCACTCAGTGCGGCCAATGTAGAAATATTAAGAGACGCAAAGTGAATTGTCATCTTAGACTTGGTTTGAAATGAATTTCAAAATTCTCAGTTTTTGTTTTCATACTGTAAATGTATGTGTAAAATTCAAGAGTGGAGTTGACTAGCAGGGCTAGTTTAATGTTTAGGATTTGCATGTATTTATTGATGGAAATCTGGACAAGAGCTAAGTGTTGATCATTTGTACATTTGTGAAGGCCCGATCACCTGAGCTTGAGCAAAGAAGATTCAAGAGAATTTGAAAACACTCATAGTTGAGGTTTGGGCCCAGGCATCAAGCCAAGAAGCTAGGAATCAACAAGAAACCCTATGCATGATTCGGGCCTTAGGCTAATGAGTTGATATTCCAATGTACGAATCTGAATTGTTTGTGCTATCTTTTTTTTGGTCTTTATCGAATTATTTCTGTTAGGCTTCAAAGTTGTCATCTATTGGACCCATTATCTTTTAAGACTTTATTTCATTTTTTTGGGCTTATATTGTTGGGCTTATATTAATTTTCAGATTTTCGAGTTTTGTTATTGGGCTAAGCCCTTTTTGCTATCTTTTTAGTAGGGTTTTCTAATTATTTTAAGTAGGGAGCATTTCCCCTTTGTGGAGACAGTTTTAGTTTTGATATGAATGGGAGTTACTATCTTTCCTTGGTTCTTTTGAAGAACTGATAGAACTTATCAAGAACTTTCGTTCTTGTGGCGTTCTCCGCCTTATCGCTCTCTCTCTTTCCTTTATAGAATGTGGCGCCTTATCCATCTTATTTTTCCTTTTTGATTCTGATCTTCGTGGATTTCTATTCTTCTTGTGAATGAATGTTGATTTTCAAACTGATTGGAAGATCTTTGAAGTTGGAATCTCTATTTCCATTTAGAGGTTCGCATCATTTATAGTGTAGACGGAAATGGGATTTTTTTAAAAAAATTTAAATCTATGAAGGAGTATTGTCTTATGAAGTCTATTTTATTAGATACAAATTGGTGTTTGAAAACTTCAATTGAGGCAAACAAAAATTTCACTAGTCATAATTTTCGAATGGGAGTTTTCATTCCTGGGGCTCTTGTGCATTACTGGTTGCTAAATAGTGTGCTCTTTTTTATTTTGAAAATCTTGATGAATTGAGATTCCATGCAAAATTCTTGTAATTATGTAGAAGAAGAAATAAAAAAAAATTTTGGTGTAGACACACGTTGGACATGACTCGAACACAACTTAAGCACAACTGACAAAGAAAAAAAAAAGAAAAAATACACAAAAAAGAAATAAAATTGGGGACTCAAAACTCATCTTGATGAGATTATGAGTTATATTCTAATTGTTTTAGTTGTACATGAATAATTTGAATGATATAATTCAATATCTCTTTATTTAGGAGACTTTTAGATAATTTTTTTGTTATTTTTTAGGTCATTTGTTTTCAAACTTAACAGTCTTTTTTAGTGTGCATATACAAGTCCCACATTGTTATTTATAGGAGTCTGTAAACACTGGATTTTGTTCAGGTACTTTCAAGAAGTTAAAAAAAATTAATTAAAGTAAATTTTTTTTAAAAAATAAAAAAAGCATCATTAAATTTTTGGGAGACTAAAAATAATTATAAAAAAAGTAAATATAAATATAAAATTAAAAACAAAACAAAGCAAAACAAAAAAAAAATAAACAAAGAAAAAAAAAACAAAAAAATGTCCAACCCAAAATACCTCTTCCAGCCCAACCCAAAAAAAAAAACCACAATCATTATACCAAAAAAAAAAGGACAACCTGGTCCACTTAATTAGCCTTGACCCGGTCCATCTTAGATCTGACCTAACTCCAACCGATGCACCCCAGCATAGGATCCCTTTCTTTCCCCAATCCCTGCGACAACTCTCTACCTCTCTGTACCTGGACGATTTCTTCTCTGCATCACGCCGCAATGGGCGCTCTTCGCGCCACCGCTGTGTCTGGGATTGGTGATCCCCATGCGCGACAAAATCAGGCAGAATCACGGGATCTTCAGTGGGGAGCACGAGCTTATCGTCCCTCTTCAGGTTATAAATGGGACCGAGGGTTTTGAAGAAGGAGGAGGAAGCGAACAGAGGGGAATCTTATTTCGAAAGAGGAAGTTTCAAGATCAAGAAGCAGAAATTGAGAACCCAGGAAGATCGACTTAGGGGTTTCGACTAAAGAAAAAAAAAAGGGATTTCCAGCATTAACAGCGAAGCTAGGTAATCTGTTATCCTATTTCTAAAATGGGGGGGGGGGATTTTGTTTTCAGTTCTATAGATTGTAATTTGATGTACAAATTTATGGATGACCTTATGTTGCTGCCTATTGGAATGCAAACCCGTAATACATTTGTATAATGTTTGAATTACATTTTGATTGGGATTTTGAAAAGGAGTTAGAAGTTCATCTCAGTCTAAGCCCCAAGTTGATTATGAGATACAAGGATAGTTTAATTG
>JASKGM010098013.1:0-12590 GCA_034509205.1 Ceratonia siliqua
GGGGATTGGATAGCATGATTATAGGAGCTAGACTATGTATATATATGACTGTCCTATGAATGAAATAGTAACTTTTTTCCACCAGAATTACATTGATGATTATTCCCGAACTACTTGGTTATATTTAATGGAATCTCGTTCAGAATTATTCTTTATTTTTTGTCAATTTCATGCTGAAATACAAACTCAACATAGTTGTTCTATTCATCTATTGCGTAGTGATAATGTTAAGGAATATTTCTCCACTTCTTTTACCTCCTATCTTTCTCAGAAGGGTATTATTCATCAATCTTCTTGTGTTGTTACCCCCCAGCAAAATGGGGTAGCAGGACGGAAGAATCGCCATCTTATGGAAGTGGCTAGGACCCTCTTGTTTAATATGAAAGTCCCTAAGGTCTTCTGGGCCGATGTCGTGTCCACTGCTTATTTTTTGATCAATAGAATGCCTTCCATTATACTTGATGGTCACAGTCCTTACTCTATTCTATTTCCTTCACTTCCTCTCTTCCCTATTCCTCCAAAAGTCTTTGGCTGCACCTGTTTTGTTCACGACATTCGCCCCTCTGTGTCCAAACTTGATCTTAAGTCCTTAAAGTGTATCTTCTTGGGTTATTCTAGAACTCAAAAAGGATACCGGTGTTTCTCTCCTAACCTAGGTCGTTATCTAGTGTTTATTGATGTAACCTTCTTTGAGTCCACTCCCTTCTCCCCTGCGTCTGCTCACCCACCTTCCCGTCTTGGTCCCGCTGATGATTTTCTTATTTATTCTGTTCATCCTGCTCCCGTCCAGGGAACGCGCCCACCTATCACACAGGTGTATACTCAGTGCATTCCACCACCCATGGCAACACCTTTAGCTCACCATGATTCACACCCTCCACCGGCTTCTTCCTCCTCGGATCCTGACCCTTTTCTGACCACCTCAGAATTTGATCTTCCAATAGCTGTTCGCAAAGGTAAACGTTCCTGTACCTATCCTCGCTCTTCCTTTGTTTCCTATGATGCTCTTTCTCCTTTGTCCAGGGCTTTCATCACCTCTCTAAAGTCTGTACTTGTTCTTACCTCTCCTTCTGAAGCCTTATCTCACCCAGGGTGGTTAGCAGCTATGCAAGAGGAAATGCATGCCCTTACACATAATCAGACTTGGTAGTTAGTCCATCTTCCTCCAGGCAAACGTGCTATTGGTTGTAAATGGGTATTTACTCTTAAAGTGAATCCTGATGGGTCCATTGCTTGTCTTAAAGCTCGGCTGGTTGCCAAAGGGTATACATAAACCTATGGCATTGATTATTCTGAGACCTTCTCCCCCGTCGCTAAATTAACCTCCATTCGTCTCTTGATTTCCTTGGCTGCTACTCATTACTGGCCTCTCCATAAGTTGGATATTAAAAATGCTTTCCTTCATGGTGATCTTCATGAAGAGGTCTATATGGAGCAACCACCGGAGTTTATTGCTCAGGGGGATTCTGGTCGAGTATGCAAGTTGAAGAAGTCATTGTATAGGCTGAAGCAGTCTCCTAGAGCATGATTTGGGAGATTTAGTGAGGTAGTTCGTGAGTTTGGGTTGCAAAGGAGTGCATATGATTACTCTGTTTTCTACTAGTAGACAACAGTAGGGTGTATCCTCTTGGTTGTCTATGTTGACGACATTGTTGTCACGAGAAGTGATACAAATGGCATTCGTGTTCTCAAATCGTTCCTTCAGAGTAACTTTCAGATTAAAGATCTAGGGGATCTTAAGTATTTTCTGGGAATTAAGGTGCTTCAGAGTAAGAAGGGAATATTTCTATCCCAAAGGAAATATGTCCTAGATTTACTTGATGAAACAGGGTTATCAGAAACCAAACCTTGTGATTCTCCAATGTCTCTAGGTGTTAAGTTGAGAAGTGATGATGGTGATTTATTAGAAAATCCAGAAAGGTATAGGAGACTTGTGGGAAAATTGAATTATCTTACGGTGACTCGTCCTGATATTGCATTCCCTGTGAGTGTTAATAGTCAATTTATGTCTTCACCTCATTCAACTCATTGGGAAGTTGTTATACACATTTTCAGGTATATAAAAGGAGCTCCTGGTTGTGGTATAATTTACAAGAATCATGGCAATAAAAGAGTGGTAGGTTATTTAGATGCTGACTGGGCTGGATCATGTGATGATCACAAGTCTACTACGGGATACTGTGTATTTGTAGGAGGTAACCTTGTTTGTTGGAAAAGTAAGAAACAAGATGTTGTCTCTAGATCTACTGCAGAATCTGAATACCGTGCCATGGCTCAACTCACTTGTAAACTGATCTGGATACGTCATCTGTTAGGTGAATTAGGAGTTGGAGAACCTGAGTGCATGGAGATGCTATGTGATAATCAATCAGCTCTCCATATTGCCTCCAATCCTATGTTCCATGAGAGAACGAAACACATAGAGGTTGATTGTCACTTTGTGCGTAAGAAACTTCAACAAGGTCTCATTCGCATTAAACAAGTTAAAACCGGCGAACAGTTAGCAGACATTTTCACTAAAGCTTTTGTCAAAAATAGAGTTGAATACATGTGTAACAAGTTGGGCATGAGTAACATCTATGCTCCAGCTTGAGGGGGAGTGTTAGAGTTATTGTACTAAGGGTATTATTGTCCCCTCACTATTGTATCTTTATATTTCAGTATATATCATGAAAGCCGGCCCTAAGTGGTTTCTACGGCTTTTCTCTATTTCTCTCTTCCCTCTTTGCTACTCTCTTCTCTTCCTCTCTTCATTAATCTACAATTATAATGTGTATTTCATAAGTTCCGAGCCTTTGTAACTAAAAACCAAAAAATAGAGGATGGAGAAAAGGTAAAACTGACGAAGGAAAAGCTACTATACTCAAATTACAAAGGGGGGGTACTCATGCAAGAAAATATGCCGAGAGATCTACTTTTTACATCTAGCCATTGATGTCTAATCAGGTTCAACGAAGGTAAATATGTCTTGCCACGAAGGGATCAGCTACTGCATCTATGTCGACCTATATCAAAGTACTAGTCCACATTAGAAGCATTCATTGTATAGGAAGCCCGATGAAGTAAAGGAAGCCAGCGTGGCAAGTAACAATGTATACAAGGAAAGGTTGACTGGTCAAACCTAAGAGGATGACTTGGTCAATTCCTTCGTGAAATGTTCGCGAAAATATAAATGTGCAAAACGCAAGTATACGTTGTCGTGACAAGTAATAAAGAGGGCGAGAGTATCATTCCCACGATGAATCGTTATTAAGTTGTTAATTACTAAAATTGTTTTCCCTAATTTTAATCAAACCAACAATGAAATTAATTGAACTAAATAAAACAATCTTAATTATAAATGACAATTGACTAGAGAGGAAACTCACTAATTTAGAAAAGTCTAGGACTACAATTTTGCCCCTTATTTCATCCGTCTCAATTCTCTCCCTAATAATCATAGTTAATTATCTCAATTACTAGTTAGGGTTCTCAAACATCCAATTATCTCTCCCAAGACTAACTGAAAAATACCCCTAATTAAAATCACCCTATATTGCTATGAGTAATCTATAATCTAGGGATTCATTAAGTGCAATTCCCTGTTTAGTGACTGTATGTGTTGTGAAGGTATATTCCAAAGTACCTAGGGTTCCCTAAATCAATATAATAAATAGCTAGTTAATTGGAAGCATATAGCATAGAATAGAGAAAGCAATCAATAACAATCACTGAGATTAATGAGAAGAAGAATCAATTTAGATTACATGTGGGTTCCAAATTGTAATCATATATATATAAATTTACTCCATAGATGGAGTTGTAAAAACACAAATCACAGTAATGATCCATATCAGAAATCTATAAGAGAGCGAAAGATGAAACAATTGACTCCAATCTCTTAATCTCCTATCCTTTAGCCTCCAAGAACTCCTTTGTAGCTGTAGAAGGTTGCCTCTAACTTAGCTCCTTTTTCTCTAGGTCAAAAGTTCTCTTTTCTGCTGTTAAAACTGATATTTATCGCACACTGATGGGCGCGGGTCGCAGCTTTAGAGTGCCAGAGTTGTGGCTTAAAGGGCTGAAAGTTTTCCTAAAAGATAGCCTCGGGCATCGTGTCTTTGGGTTGTAGGCGTTGCGGTTCTGATATATGGAAGCTGCAGCTTTGAGATCTTTGGAATTTGGCTCGCTGCATGGTTTGGGCAGTCGTAGCTTTGAGCGACGGGCACCACAGCGCCCTCTTTGGACATTTAGAGCATCAAAATGACATTGATTGGAGTTGGGCCCTCATGAAAGTAGATCTCTTTCTTATTTATTCAATGCACCTGAGTTTGCTCAATTTGGACTTCTAGAACTCCAGATATAGGCTGAAAACCAACACAAGGTCTGACTTGAAAATATGTTTCTGGATAGTTGCTACTTCTGTTTTGCTACATTTGGACTTCAAAACTGTAGAACTGGGTTTTGAGGCATTCATGAAAGTTGTAAGTCTTTGTCTTAGCTTTCTAACAAGGAAAAGAATGCCTGAAATGAAGGTCTGTAGCTCCCGTTATGACTCAAAAACCAGACAATGTTCGGGGTTGCTTGAATCAGCCCAACTTGAATTTACTTGTTAAGCTTAGCCCAAATTATGCTTCTTCAAATCAGCCTAATTTCAACCCAAAACCCCAATTCAACACCTACAAAATATCATGAATTCCTAAAGATTAAATATATGTAAAATTCTAAATACACACAAAACACTTTGAATCAAAGTAATGAAGGCTAAGAAAATGTATGAAATAAATTCCCACATCACCAACCAAACTAGAGCTTGGATTAGTTTACTCAAACCCATGACAAACCAACTCCACTGCAGTGGTTGAATCCGATTCAATAATTATTCACCTATAACTTTCTTGCCAAGCTACCTCAAGAGCCAAAGTAGTGCCCACACTTCAGCCATTGAGATACTCTAGGTACCAATCCATCTAGCAAAGCCAATAGCCATTCACCCAAGCTTCAGAGGTCTCCAATCATGAAATGTTCTAAAGCAAATAAAAATTCAATTGTATCATAACATCACTGGAGATATTTGTTCTCTATGAGCTTTGATAATTTTAATGCTCTAGAGCCATGTCTGATGGTACCACGATACAAGTTATTTTATTTTTCTTGGAAAAGAAAATCAATTTTAGCACACATCTATTAGCTATTCGCTTCATAGATATCAGGATACCATACTAAGGCTTCCTTTATACTTATTTGTTCTTTACTTGTATATCTGCTGTTTATTTCCAAGCCATACAAAGGAAAGAAAGATAGGAAAACGATATGTTTTCTGTTTGAGTTTGAGACTTATCAAGCAACCTGCTTATATATATATATATATATATATATATATATAGTAGGTTGGTAGCATATGCTGTTCTTTTGCCTTTTCCATCGCAATAAGAGTACTTTTTTCTATTATTTATAAGAATGCTATGTGGGAAATGATGTAGAGCATTCTGCTTTAGCTTATTATCATAAGTTGGATGGTCATAAGAGTTATAGGAAATAATTATTTGTTATTAGTTCTTTTATGAGTCTATGTTATTTTTGTATTTCTGAGCCGTTAACATGTTGTTTTTGTGTATGTTAGCCTAGGTGGTAATATTTGTGTAGTAAAGGGTATTTTGGTAATTTTGTTCTGCCACTTTTGCTTATTTGTGTGTAAACACTTTCAGAAAGGGATTATTACATTGTTTTTTGACTTTTCTGGTGAATACAGAAGTGTTTTTGTAGTTTGTTCCTCAGGAGCTGCATTACACAGCTTTACTGGAGATTTCTTGTGTTTTTAACTAGAAATCTGGTTCTCTTCAGTTCCTATCTACATCAGGTGGTATCAGAGCAAGGGATTTGCCTTAGCATGGCTGGTGATGGAGAGGGAGCTCACCCTGGAGAAGTTGAGCATGGGGAAACAGCTTTGTGGAGGGTGATTCAGGCATAGCAGCAACAATTGATAGAAAACAGAGAGCTAATCGCAACTCTCAGCGTGAACTTATGCCAGAATCGCGAAGCACTTGCTGCTAATCGTGGAGAACAATTCGAACAATCCAGGGGAGGAGGATTCCGAGGTACCCACTTCGGAAATCAACACAGAAACTACCGTGGGCGTGGCAGAAATGATTGAGTCAGAAGAAGAGTTTACGGGACAACACAGACAGCGTGACTTGGGACAACAGTACCATTGTGGAGCTGAAGACTATAAAATCAAAGCTAATTTGCCAACTTTCAGTGGTAATTTGCACATAAAGGGTTTTTTGGATTGGTTATCTGAGGTAGAGAGATTCTTTGAAGTCATAGATGTTCAAGAGAAGAAGATGGTCAAATGGGTAGCACTTAAATTCAAAAGTGGGGTTGCTGTGTGGTGGGACCAACTCTAACAGAAAAGGAGAAGGCAGATGAAGCCCCCTATTAGAACTTGGGAAAGGATGAAACAGAAGTTGATAGCTAGGTTTTTACCTCCTGATTATGTACAACACTTGTTTAGAATGTATCAAGAGTGTAGTCAGGGAGAAGGAGATAAATCTATAATGGATTACATTGCTAAGTTCAACAGGTTGTCCCTCAGGAATAATTTAAATGAAACAGAACACCAAAGGGTTGCTAGATACTTGGAGGGATTGAAAGATAGTATTAGGGAGAGAATTAGGCTTCAACCCTAATGGAATGTTGATGAGGCATGTAATATGGCTTTGAAGGCAGAGTGGATGGAAAGTAAGGAGACTAATCGGACTTATTCTAGGAGAAAGTGGGGTGAGGGTGGCTCTAATTTAGGAAAGAGCAAGGCCTCACAGACTAATGCTTTTGAACCTTCTTCTAAGGACCTAGAGAATTCAAGAGGAACTGGTGGGGGTGGATTCAATAAAGGAAAACAAGTGGCCCAGTCATCCAACCAGGGGTTCTCTAGGACTCGTAATCCTTACTTCAAGACTAATAATGTGAAGTGTTATAGATGTAGCCAACAAGGACATAAGTCCAATGAATGCCTAGCCAGGAGGCCTATTAACTTGGTAGAACAAGATGAGGAAGAAGCAGAAGATGGTAAGGGAGAGTTAGAATATGAGGATGAACTTTATAAAGTTACTGGTGATGATGATTATGAGGGAGAAAGGGTTAATTTAATTGTCCAAAAGGTGTTGTGCTCACCAACCCGTGAGGAAGTTTCCCAACGACCCAATATTTTCCAATCTTCATGCTATCTTGGGGGAAAGGTATGCAATCTAATAGTTGACAATGGAAGTTGTGATAATTTCACATCGAAGAAGTTAGTAGATCATTTGAGATTACCCACTGAACCTCACTCATCACCTTATTCCATTTGTTGGGTAAAGCGAGGACCAAGTGAGAGGGTTGAGACAATTTGTAAAGTTCCCATCTTTATTGGAAAACATTATTCAGATGTTGTGACGTGTGATGTAATCAATATGGATGCCACACGTGTTGTTGGGTAGACCGTGGCAATACGATGTGGGTATTATTTACAAGGAGAAAGACAACGTATGTTTGTTTAAGTGGAATGGACACAATCTTGCAATGGTGCCTTCATAGAACCAAAATCCTAATCCTAAAGCTTCCAAAGTGGAGGGAAAATCATTCCTAACCATTGTAGAATCAGAAAAGGAATTTGAAAGAGCAATCACATACTCCAAGGAAGTACATATGGTCCTTTTAAAGGTTGTACTCGAGACCTCACAACACCGAAGTGTCAGAAAATTCCCTAAAAGTGTGGAAAGTGTCTTGCAGAATTTTAATGAGTTGTTTTCTGATGAATTGCCTAACCAATTGCCACCTGTTTGAGAAATACAGTATCAAATAGACCTTGTCCCTGGTGCCACATTACCTAATTTACCCCATTACCGGATGAGTCCCAAAGAGAGTGAGATTTTAAGGAAGCAAGTAAAAGACCTTTTGAAGAAAGGGCTTATCAGGGAAAGTATTAGCCCTTGTGCAGTTTCAGCTTTACTAACACCTAAGAAATATGGTAGTTGGAGGATGTGTATTGACAGTCGGGCCATTAACCGGATTACTGTGAAGTACAGATTCCCCATTCTGCGGCTAGACGATATGCTTGATATGTTAGAGGGATCACAAGTGTTTTCTAAGCTGGACTTACGAAGTGGATATCATCAGATTCGCATTAGACCTGGGGATGAGTGGAAGACTACGTTTAAGACGAAAGAGGAGTTGTTTGAATGGCTAGTCATGCCATTTGGTTTATCCAATGCTCCCAGCACATTTATGAGAATGGTGAATCAAGTGTTGAAGCCTTTCTTGGGTAGATTTGTTGTGGTTTGTTTTGATGACATTTTGATTTATAGCAAAGGGGAGGAAGAGCACCTATGGCATCTTAGAGAAGTACTAGTAGCTCTTCAAGAGAACAAACTTTATGTTCACTTGAAGAAATGTGAGTTTATGGTGACTCGAATTCTATTCTTGGGGTATGTGATAAGTAACCACGGAATTCATGTTGATGCGAGCAAGGTTCAAACCATTAAAAATTAGCCCTCACCCAGGAGTGTGACAGAAGTGAGAAGTTTCCATGGATTAGCTACCTTCTACAGGAGGTTTATTCAGAATTTTAGCTCTGTTGTTGCTCCTCTTACGGAGTGCCTCAAGAAAGGTTGGTTTAGATGGGGAAGGGAACAAAAGGCTAGTTTTCAGCTCATCAAAGAAAAGTTATGTGATGCCCCGGTGTTAACCTTGCCATCATTTGATAGACACTTTGAAGTTGAATGTGATGCTTGCGGTATTGGTATTGAAGCTGTGTTAACTTAAGAAGGGAGGCCAATTTCCAACTTTGGTGAGAAGCTCAGTGATGCCAAGAGAAAGTGGTTAACTTATGAACAAGAATTCTATGTTGTGGTACGAGCTCTTAAGTATTGAGAGCATTATCTCATTCAAAAAGAATTCGTTTTATACACTGACCATCAGGCCCTTAAGTTCCTTAATACTCAAAAGCATCTGAGTAAGATGCACATTCGGTGGTCCACATTCCTTCAGAAATTCACATTCGTGTTAAAGCATAAATCTGGAAATAATAATAAGGTTGCTAATGCCCTGAGTAGGAGGGCTTATTTACTTATCACTTTGCAACAAGAGGTTGTAGGCTTTGAGTATTTAAAGGAGTTGTACGAAGGGGATGAAGACTTTGCTAACTTATGGCAAAAGTGCTTGCATAAGCAACTCGTAGGGGAATTCCTTATTTGTGATGGATATTTATTTTATGGGGGTTGTGTTCCCAAAACCTCTTTGAGAGAGCAACTTATAAGAAGTATTCATGGTGGAGGATTAGGAAGTCATTTTGGTCGAGACAAGACTATGGCTATGATGGAGGAAAAGTATTATTGGCCTCATTTGAGGGAAGGTGTGCGGAACTATGTAAGAAAGTGCTATGCTTGTCAAACTTCCAAGGGTCATTCACAGAACACTAGACTGTATATACCATTACTGGTTCCCAACAATATCTGGGAAGATCTTACTATGGATTTTGTGCTTGGACTCCCTAGAACACAAAGGGGAGTTGATTGTCTTGGTGGTGGTTGATAGATTTTCAAAAATGGCACACTTCATCTAGATGCCTCCTATGTGGCTTAATTGTTCTTTAGAGAAGTTGTGAGGCTTAATGGGGTCTTAAGTCTATCATATCAAACCGGGACTCTAAATTTCTAAGTCACTTTTGGATCACCTTATGGAAAATGTTTGACACCACCCTAAACTTTAGCAGTATAGCCCATCCTCAAACTGATGGCCAGACCGAGGTTCTTAGCAGGACACTTGGGAACATGATTAGATGTATTTGTGGAGATAAACCCAGGGGATGGGACCATGCTCTCCCACAGGCTAAATTTACCTACAACAATGCACCTTATAGTGCCACTGGCCAATCTCCATTTTCCATTGTGTATACTAAGGTTCCTCAGCATGCTTTGGACCTAGTTAAATTGCTTGTTGCATCTGAGAAGAGCATTCCAGCCAAGCACATGGCTGAGGAAGTGCACCATGTCCATGAGGAAGTAAAGAGGAAGTTAGAAGAGGCCAATGACAAGTATAAGAAGGCTGCTGACCAGCACAGAAGGCATAAGGAATTTAAAGAAGGGGATTCTGTTATGGTGTTCCTAAGGAAAGATAGATTTCCAACGGGTACATACAAGAAGTTACAACCAAAGAAGTTTGGCCCCTACAAAATTATTAAGAAAATCAACTCCAATGCTTATGTGGTGGACCTTCCTCGAGAGTTTGGAATCTCCTACACTTTCAATGTTGCTGACTTGCATGAGTATTATGATCAGGAGGAGCCCCTTTATTTGCCCATCAACTTGGGGTCGAGTTCTTCTCAAGAGGGAAGGGCTGATGCGGAGCATTCTGCTTTAGCTTATTATCATAAGTTGGGTGGTCATAAGAGCTCTAGGAAATAGTTATTTGTTGCTAGTTCTTTTATGAGTCTATGTTATTTCTGTATTTCTGAGCTGTTAACATGTTGTTTGTGTATGTTAGCCTAGGTGGTAATATTTGTGTAGTAAGGGGTATTTTGGTAATTCTATTCTGCCCCTTGTGCTTATTTGTGTGTAAACACTTTCAGAAAGGGATTATTACATTGTTTTTTGACTTTTTTGGTGAATACATAAGTGTTTTTGTAGTTTGTTTCTTAGGTGCTGCATTACACAGCTTTATTGGAGATTTCTTGCGTTTTTAACTAGAAACCTGGTTCTCTTCAGTTCTTATCCACTTCGAGAAAATTTGAAAGTAAGCATTTTTAAGAGATGCCAAATCTAATGGCTTAGTGTTTTAGGGTGTTCCTAAATCAAATTTTAAGTGTCAATCATCATTTGCATCGTGTTTAATTTATTTGCATTTTTACTTAAGAGTGTTAAGGAGGGTGATGGTTTGATGAGCCACAAGGAAGACCCAACTTAAAGTATTAATTGATATTGTGCCCAGCTTAAAGTATTTGTAGACATTTTTATACCGTAAGTATGATAAGTCTTGTACCCTTGAAAAAGATAAAATTGTCTAGGACATGCATCCTTTTTGTATAAAAGCACCATAAAAAAGCTATTTTGCATACAAATCATTCTTTTAAACACACCCCATTTGACAAGATCCCACATAAATATATTTTTGTATTATCTCTCCTTCTCACATGTCAATGTTTGCACATGGCTTAAGAAGGCTTTTCTCTCACTTTTTTTTTTTGTAAAAAAAAATCTCAAACACATCTTAGTTTTCATAGCTTAATTAGGACTCCTCACCCACTCAAAACAGTTAGACTCTCATTTTACTCTAAAACATCTTATCCTCCGCATACTTCACTGTCACACACACACCCTTTGCATTTCATCGATGGAGGACTCCATGGATAGAGACTCCATAGAAGATCTCAGAGCTCTCTTTATTCCTCCTCACCTCCTCCCACAAGATCTCTTCTCCTTTTTCTTTCAAGCACAACATGGTTTAGAAGAACCTGTTTCTTGGAAACATTGGGAAACGGGGCTTCAAAAAGCTATGTTATGACTTGAAGGAGAAAGGAGGGGATATCTAGTAGAGGAGGTGAGGAATGAGAAAGAGAGGGATCTCTAGCTGTCCATGCAGTGCTTATGTTGAAATTTTATGTGAAAGTGAAGATGCCGATGGTGAGATGCGTGAGAGTGAAAATGAGTCTAGTTGCTTGAGAGGAAAGAGGGGTCTCAGGGGTTGTTTGTTTGAGCTTATCAGATAATGTATTTTCTCTTTTTCCTACAAGAAGAATGACTTTTTTTTAAGGAGAAGTTGTTTTATGTTTGGATGCAATAATTTATTAGGGCTTTTGAAGTAGGGTGAACAATTTTATAAATGAAGGTTTCTCTCTCTTCTTATTTTTCTCCTTATCAGTAAAAGTTGAAAATTTTAACTTCTCATTATAGGAGGTTTTCTCCATTTTTCTTATTTGTTCTATAAGCTCAAACAAACAGTTATATTTTTATCAGAATGCATTATTTTTTGAAAAAAAGTAATTTATTCTCAGAATAAGCCCAAACAAACAGGGCCTTAATGACTCTGTGACAAGTGAGATGGGAGAGAGATAAAATGTGAGAAGAAAGTGGGAGAAAAGGCTTCTTGAGCCATGTGCAAACATTGACATGTGAGAGGGAGAATAAGACAAAAAGTTGGTCATGAGGCATGTAATCTCATGGTCATGGGTATGTTAGAGGAGGGATTTGTGTGGAAAATAACTATTTTGTTTGTTTTATGCAAAAATGATGCATGTCCCAAGTCATTCTCTCTTTCTTACGAGTACGGTATAGGACCCTTCAAACTTAGGGTATAAAACTATTATAATTATCTATAATAACTATGCATTATCATTATAGGCACAATATCAATTAGGCTTTTACTACCCTACTGCCCGGGCGGAAGGGTATTTTTAAAATTTTCTTTTTATATTTTTTTGATTTTTTTTAAAATTTATTTTTACTTTTTAAAATTAATTAATTAAGTTTTATATCATAAATTTTTTTCAGAATTTTTGAAGACGTTTTTGTATTTTTTGTAGAATTTTTTAAGTTACAAATGAATAGTAAAAAAAAATTATAGATGAATAGTAACAGGGA
>JASKGM010098055.1:0-12587 GCA_034509205.1 Ceratonia siliqua
GGTACCACTAAGGCGATCGCCTCAGTGGTACCAGGATCAGCCCACCACAAAGCTGGTAAGGGTTCGATTCCTGGGGAGCCGCCCCCAACGCGGGGACAAATAAACAATAGCGCTATTGCGGGGGACCTAATCCTCATCAAGAATTAAAGCCAGTTCTTTCATAAACTTTCTAGTATGCGACATTTTCTCGGTCATTTTAGTAGGTGGTTTTTTAAGAGATTAGAACCCAAATATCAGTCGCCGAGATATATGCCTAAGTTATTATATATGATGCAACTATGTGTGTAAGTTAGCGAAACTTGGAAAGTGCAGATAGAGGACATAACACACAAGGGAATACAGAAACAGAGGAGTTGTGAGGAAGACAAGAGAAGAGGGAGAGTCAACGATTATAAGAGAGGGATAGGTATCCCCTAAAGAATTAAAAAATGTGAAGATAGAAAGTGTAAATGGTAGAAAGAGAGAAAGACTATAAAGTATTTTTCTTTTTAATTATCTCTCTCTATTTCGTTTACTTCTTTGCAGCTTTAGGGATAGATATTACTTCCCCTGTTTCTCTCTATCTCTTTCTCTCTCTTTCCTTCCTTTTGAACATGATGACGAGGACTAACGTTCTCCTCTATCTCCTTGAAAGCCCTCATAAGTTCATTTGATACCACCTCGTCGGCAAGGCGTAGCAGTGAATATAATGTTAGCTCAAGAGATGGGTAGAGAAGGGTTGCACAAGAAACGGGTGATGTTGCTCAGGAAGCTTCTTTAATGGGCTGAAAATTTATAATGGTAGTTGTTGAAGTATGTTAGTAGAGGTGGCAAAATTGGCCCAACTCGATAGGTTGGCCTAATCCAACCCAAAAAGTAATAGAATTAGGCTACTAAAATACTAGCTCAAAAAAATTGAGCTTTTGGCCTTGCCTGATGTGGCCCACGGCTCAATCGAGTTGGCTCAAGTTAACCCGACGAGTTAACCAAAAGATTAAAAAAAAAATTAAGGTGAAATTTAATCTCATTAAGATGATGACGATGTCCTTAATTTTGCTGAACCTATCATGTCAATCCTTCCCTCATGTACTTTAAAGGGGAAGAAGACTGTGTTATCCACGTCTTTAACATAAGGTAAAAGGAAGAGAATGATATTGCTCCTCTCAAAAACATTATGATGACTTGAGTAATAAGTTGTTTAAATTTTATTTTTCTTTTAACATATATATGCTACATGTTTGATAGGTAGTTATAGTGATAAGTATGTAGAAAAGTTGAATAAGAAGTTTGTTCTCGTGCATTCAACCTTCAGTCACATCATAGCTTTTGATTCTTAAATGTATTTAGGCCTATTTGTTTAGGATTATTTTAAAGATAAGTTACTTATATTAAAAAATATTACATTTTGATAAAAATATACATGTTTATTTAAACTTATAAAGAAAGAATAAGTTAATGGAGACAACAAAAATTTCCTTATAAGAGAAGCTAAAGACTTTGAATTTTTCTTATAAGGAGAAAACATATAAGGGAGAGAAAATTTCATCTCCAAATTACCCTACCCTTTGCTTGTGGCAGTCATTTCCCAAATTCTCTCTGTTCCTCTTCGTTTTCTCACAAGCATACACGCAGCCACGCCCGTGATGGAGGCTCTTGCTAGGCTTCACCACCATCGCCAGTCGCTTTGCTCCTTGGTCGATTGCTATTGTCTATTGCTACGGAGATCCATCTCTTCCCTCTTTCTTTCACCACCTATAGCACCATTGTTGCCAACCATTAGAGCTTCAGCTTCATCAACACCGTCGCCATTTGACCCCCTGGCATAAATTTCCAAAAAGCTTGGCAGGTGTTGAAGTCTCAAGTTTTTAGTTGTAGCGAGGAATTAGAATCGGTGAAAATTAAGTTTGAAGAGATATTAGAGAAATACCCATAATAATAATGAACCAAAAATTCTTTTTAATTTTATCAAAAAAATATAATATCCAAATTTTATATTAAAAGTCATTTTCTATCAAAACACTATATGAAACAATTTTTTTTGCATGTCATTGTCAAAAATTTTATCAATCGTAAGTCATTTTACAATTTTGCATTCAAACACATTTTTTAATTTAAAAGTCATTTTCAATTACTGCATAAAATAACTTCTTTTGAAAAAGACATTCTTCTTGAAGGAAAAAAAAAATACATTGTCTGATAAGTCCAAACAAACACTTAATTCTCTCATAAGTTTATAACATTTCTCATTTCAAAGGGTTAAAAGATTTCACCTTTTAATGATACAAGAAACAAGAAGGGCAGCATATTTTGCATGTGGCAGACACCTATGACTGTCATTTTAAATAACATAAATGGCAATGCTTAGGCAATATAAAAGGAGAAACTTAAGACTTATCTGCTGATAACAAGTTCAAATGGCTTGGCTAGGTTGATTGGGAGCAAGAATCCAATTCTTATATTTTGTTTATTATTTTAGTATTTTTAGTATAAAAAATAAATTATAATTATATTTAAATAAAATTTTTGATAATTATAATTAGGGTTAAACTGGTCTGATAGCCCAATAAATTAGGCGAAGTTAATAATATAATAACCCAATTTAAATTTAGGTTTTCCCAATTTTATCATTGACCAAATTAGCCAACCTGACAACTCGATTACCAACTTTATTTGATGGTAAGAGAGAAGTAGAAAAATTATAGAAATTTATTTGATGATGTCTTTTGTTTTTTTGGATGTGTCACATGAGTACCATGTCATTATTTTTTATTAAATTATTTAACAATGTTAATTTTAAATATATTGATAATATATTTTAAAATATAAAAAATAATATTAAAAGAAATATAAAGAATAAGATTTAACTTTTAGGTAAACACGAGACAAAATCAATAATTTAGAAAAAAAAATCCTACTTCCCCATTCCCATATTGCCACCGGTCCCCCCTCTTCTGATTCTTCTTCACGAAGGGCACGTAGCATCAGTACAGCACAAAGCGTCCAGTCCACGAATCCACCACCACAAGCAGTCTGCCGGTGTGAATCAGAGAAGCAAAGCTATCAATTTCCATCGCGAAGCTTGGGCAGTCTGATATTCGATTTCCCTTAACCCATCAAAGGAGAAGCTTGAGCAGGTAATGAGTTCTATCTTGTTTTCGTTCCTCCATTTCTAAGCAAACCTACCAATTTCTGATTTTCTTTCGTTGATTTTCATGTTTATCCTTGATTCTATATTTCAGTTGTTTTGATTTTCTTAGGGTTTCGTGATTATTCTCTATTTCATTGATTTGGGGTTTCGATTGGGGGTTTTGCTTCTCTGATTTGTGGCTCTGTGGATTTCGTTCTTTGGGGGTTTTATTTTGGGTTTCGTGTATCTGGTTTGGGGTTTGGTTTCTTTAGTTTTGGGGTTCGATTTTAGGGTTTTGGTTCTTTGATCTTCCCCTCAATTTGAATAACAATCATTTCTGAGGTAATTTCTTACTGATTTTCTTTGGTTGCTTGTGAAATGAATATCAATTTAATTTTAAGCAGAAATGAATACCCATCGTTGTACTTGAAAAGCTATGGCTGCTTGTATTTATCTTCTCTTCTGTACATTCTCGATGGTAGAAACCAGTACAAGGTTGGTGTTGTTTGAAATAAGTCTGTGTAGATTCCATATTTCATTTTTCGAATGCTGGGTACTTGTTGACGATGATTTTAGGCTTTCACTTCTTGTTTTTATCATTTTTCTCTTCTTCTGCATTCAGTTAGAATTGTTTGATTCAATTACAATAAAATTCGTTTCTGCTTCTCTTATTTGCAGAAGCTGTTTGGGTCAATAATAATTTTCCTTTTTTGGTGATATAATCTGCATAGAATTGATTAGTGGACTTCGATTTTGGACAAACATTATCGGTTTGGTTTGGTTCTGTTCCTGCCTATTAATTCTCTCAAACCAAACCAAACCAAACCAAACCAAACTCAAAAGTATGGTTAGTTTGGTTTGCTGTTTTCCCCCAAACCACACCGCGAACACCCTTTGCTCTTTCCTCGTTGACCCGTCCCCTTCTTCCTCCTTCACCTTCTTCTCTATGCAGTGGGACCTAGTTGACGGAGGAACTCAGCTCTGCAGGGATCTCTAATCGCCAATAAAAGGTAGCATCATCTATCTTGCTCCTCTGCTAACTAATGTTTACACATTTCGAAATTGAGCAGCTCAGATGATGACTTGCCTAGACCTCCCGTCTCAGTCTCTCATTGTTTTTCAAATTTCAAAACTTTGTTTGTCATATTCTTCTACTTCTTCTAACATCCATGATTAAATTATCTGGAAATATCATGCAGTTAATAGTTGTTGAATGGGGACCTTATCTTGTTTTTGTGCTTATTTTGATTACCAATCTGTACATTGTGACCTAATTCGTTCATTTTAGGAGTTTACATAAATCAGTTTAAATTATAGCCCATGTTTACATTGGAGGCAAATTCTTTGAAAAAAATCTTTTTGGGTGTTATATGTGGAGGCTATTTTAATGGTACAATTGTTGCTTAATCAAAATTAAATTGATTTACTACTCTTTGTATCATTTTATTTTAAAAACTGGTATGCCTCTATGTAAGACATGTAACTGTATCTGTATGCCAGAAATTTTGCCTAGAAGTCGGAGGTTATAAGCTATAAGATGACATAGATAAGGATAAACTTTTCAAGCGTCAAGAAGACCTGTTACATAATTAAGTATTGTTTTTTTCTCCTAATTCCAGAGGCAGCACTTGAAAGATGCAGAAAGTGGGCGAGTTCAAGCTACCTCACTTCTTCAATTATCCACCATACTTCACGTAATTCCCTTTTCTCTTGACACTTTTTATGGGTTTTTTTTGTTAATTCTAGTTAGCAAGATTTGTTGTACCAACTATTTGGGCTTTGGTATCATACCTATTAAACTGAAATAACAAAATGGGAATTGATACAAAGATGAACCAAATCAAATATTTCAAGGCTAATGACATTTGGCATATTCAAGAAAATGAATGTACGTGAAGGACAGGCAGTAATTGATTTCAGTTTTATTCTGATGAATAATTAGTGTCTTAAGTTGGAAATCTAAGTTATTGGCTTTTCTGTATTAAAATTTTCAATCAACTAATGGAGAATCTCTGGCAGTCTGCACTTGTAATGAGATGGCCAATAAGGCCAACTTTGAGATATGCTGCAAAAATGAACTGCTGTGTCAATGTTTCTGTTGATATTGAGCTTTGATAGATTCTATACTGTAGCAGTGATCTATATTCAAAGAAGGCAAGTAATTTACTCTTTTGGAAATAGGTTTTTCGTGCCAAAATTTAGAGATTTTATACCTAATAATTTGGTTTCCAGCTACTGAGATTCCACTGATAGTTTTGGGAGCCATGATGAACAGTCATACCTAATCAAATAAACAATATTTATATTTCATCAGATTCCATGTGAATATTGTTGCATAATGCATTTTCTTGTGTAAAAATTCCATTGCATATGGTGTTTATTATCATAATTCTTCATTTGCATTCAAATTTACCTTGGTGATTGATGTTGAGTAGTCAAACTTGTGGTTGATTAGGCCTGTATCCTTGGTGTGTTTCTTTTAGTTTGCAGCCAGTACGAGATACTAGAGAGAAGCAGGTACAACTATGGAAAGATCTTATTCTAGATTACTGCAAAACACAGAAGATATTTGTAATTGGGCTTGAAGAAGAATTTCCTCTATTTTTAAATCCTGTGATTGAAAGTAAGTTCAAATATTCCTACCTTCTTGCCATAGAATTATTGAATTGACAGGTCCAAATCCTATAAACGCTCCTTTATTTGTCTCTGTTGCTTATTTCCATCTTCTGCCATATGCATTTTTTGATTGTTGATAGTGCAGGGTCTCTCAGTCATGAAGCTCGAGACTCCTTCATTTCAGCCTTAGTTTCTGAAGGTTTGTTGTCATGTTGGCGGATTTATAATTTTTAAGATTGGCTCGGAGAAAAGGCTTCAACTTTCATTCTTATTTAGCAGGACGTGCAGAGTGGATGGATAAAGGACATAGGAAATGTCTTATTCTCTGGCACCGGATTCAAGATTGGGCTGACATTATATTACAGTTTGTAGGTTAAGATTGTTATTTTTATAATCATGATACACAAGTAGTTATTTATTGCATTATAAGAACTGAATTTGCTTCCATTTTGACTAGGCAAAAGATAATGGATTGGAGGATGGCGTTGTGACAATAGAGGAAATATGCTCAGGAACTGAATCTCAAGGAACAGGTAATCTTTTAATGGATTTAGGCCCTGTTTGTTAACCTATAAGTAAATAATATGTATCTTGCCCTGGAAAGTGAACTGATACCCTAACAAGGTACTTGGTCTGACCTTTTTAATCCATTAGCATTGTATGTAAATAGATGTAGCTTGTATTGAAGCTAAAGTACAGTAGAATCAGTGGCAAATAACTGATTGGTGTCTGTCATGTTGTAATCTCACTTTCTGGCTTCAGGCTTCAGGCTTCTGGTGTGTGCTGGCCTGTTTGGGAGCTGCTTCTGAGCTTCTGACCCTCAGAAGCAGCTATTTTTTTTTTTAATTTCAAAAAAGCACTTTTGGTTAATACTACTGTTTGGCAACAGCTTTTGGTTTAAAGTGCTTTTTCGAAAAAAAAAAGCAGAAAATATGCTATTTTGAGAAGCTAGTTTTTTACTTTTGGAAATATGGACATATGGACAAATATACCCATATACTTTTTATCAATTTTCATTTATGTTTATGTCATGTATAATTTTCTCCATTTTTTTAAATTTTAATAAAATTATAATAGAAAATGTTATTTTAAAATTTATAAAAATAAAAATTATTTAAAATATATTTTATAATTTTAAATTTAAATTTAACAAATTTTTTTTAATTTGTGATAAAGTATTTTTTTATCCAAATATAATATTAAAAATACTTTTACATATTATTTTCAGTAATTTTATCTGTATACAATTGTTTATATATTTTTACATTTAAAATGCAACAAATCTTTTTTTTCTATTAAAATCACTTTTACATAATTACATCCAAAGATTAAATGCTTACTTTTTAAAAAATTAATAAGTACCTGTTAAAAAGTAAAAGCCTATTTAAACACCCCCTAATTTGAAATAGAACACCTTGATGCATTGAAATCGACAACCTTTGTATTTCTGAATGGCATAACATGTCATATTATCCTTAAATGTCCTACTAAATTCCTAATCTTCATGACTTCACTATATGCTGGTAATGAATTTGTTACTTAAACTCCCTTTTGGAAAGAATAGTGCTCAATATTTGCTTCAGGCTTCAGCTCATGTATATTGTGAACCCATTGGTATCCTTGTTTCTATTGTCATGTATAAGTGCAAAAATTGCTCTCAGACTTCAACTGGCCATTCCCAAATTTCACACGCATAGTTAAACGCTCACAAGTTCATCAACTGTCCTTTTAAGGCTTTTGTTACAAGGACGTAGTCATTTCCCACATGCCAATCTTTGCTTGCATTTTGACTGCAATTGCTTTCTGGAACTTTTCTGGTATCTGTAGAGCTTCATGGGATAGACCGCTCTATCTTGAAACGTGCTTTGAAACTATTAGAACAGAAGGGGAAGCTTGTGATCTTCAAGGGAACTTCAGCTGATGATGAAGGTGTCAAATTTTCTTTATAATGTTTACATGTTAATTCTAGAGGATATTAGGTATGTCAAAAGAGGGCGCCTTTAATTGCCTGTCTGATTTGGCGGAATTGTTGGTGGGCAAAACGGTTGTGCAAGATCAAGCTGAACCCGCTATGCTGTCATATTCAATTTTGAGATCTTCCTTTTGTTAAGGGCTTGGTTTTGTGGCTGCTTGTGGTCATATTAGCAAGAAAGATGCTTCCTGAATCATGCACTTAATATAATCATATTGAGGAGTTCCTAAGTACCTTGTACGGCTGACTGGTTTAGCCTAATTAGTAATTACTGTGAATGCGATTGTGGTTTAGTGCACGGAGGTTTCGTCAATACTATCGATAATGAAATGGCTCTTTGATTTCATTGGTTATAAATCTCTAACTCAACTGTCATTATTGTTTATTTCTCCTCAAATATCAACAGAACGTTGATGTCAAATACCATTGATTTTCAAACGTTAAAATTTTTACGTTGAGGTGCGGATGTGGAAACCATTTTACTGCTCTGTTCCAAATATTACAGCAGAGCTAATTACAGATAAATGACCAAGGGCATTTGCAATAACCGTCACAGCTCAACATCAACTTAACTGTAAACTATATTTTGTGATATCAGTACCCTCAATGATGCGTCGTCACAAACCCGCGTATTGAGCATATCCAACTCTGTATATCCAGGTTTTAGAATTTTATATAGTTAACAAACTCAAACAAAAGGGTTGATTGGTTATGCCTGTTAGAAGAGACCAGGGAGGTGACAGAGGAATTCTTTAAGTAAATCAAATTTATAAAAGATGAGTGAATCATCAATCACAAAATAACTCATACATGTTAGAAATAAGTTTTACTTTTATTATATTTACATATTTATTTATAATTAATTTAGTCAATTCATATCTTATAAACTTAATTTATCTAAAATTTTCGACAAGATAAATTATAATTTGATCTTAACATATAATGTTTAAGGGTGCCGGTCACAAAAAGAGTGGCAACAATGTCTCCCCCATTCCAGTAAGAGCCAAATAAACCCCCAGAAAATAAGGACAATGACTTACCCAATGTTTGATGACGGCATGTATCCCTAGCCTGTTCTTAGGGATATATTGGGCATTGGCCCTTGGCAGAGGCATCTGTTAGTAAACGCGTCAGTTAACACAGGAGATGACGTTCAATGCCATGCATTACAATATTATAACACTCGTGTTGAAACATCTTAAAGCTAATAGACATCACACAAGGTCGTCATGACTCATTCGACTCATTCCTGATAAAACAATTTAAATGAACAATTCAAGGTGCGTAATAAAAGCTTTTAACCTTAGATACGTAGGAGATATCAACCGCACATGCTGTAGAACTTTAGAGATTCTTCCATAAAATCAATAAATACAACAGATTTCACTTTCTTCCCAAGATTCAATTTACAATACCAAGAAAAGTTCAACCAATTAAGATAGGAAATATCAAAACAGGTATATATATTTTTCCTCTTTTCTTCGGAGCTAATAAAAAATAATCTTCTTGACCTAACAAAACTATCACCTTTGTCAACTGTGTACTCCTATCTAACTAGAATTACATAAGTGGGCAAAAATTGCATGACCAATCTAATCTGGCTGGAACCATAAAATAGATAGAATATCATAACAACAGACGAAACTGATCAGATCGAGTATAAGCACTAAGGCTAAGGGATCTACAGTCTCACTGCATTGGGAGGATAAAAAGCCCCTTCATCCATAAGATGGAGCTAAGCATTCATCAACCATAAGATGGAGCTAAGCATTCATCAACCATATCCACAAGGTTTGGATTTTCCAGTGCAGCAGCCACACGTTCTTTATCATTTAGTTGTTTATTAACTGCATATAAATGGGACAGAAAATAAATAAAATCTAAAGCGAGAATGTTCAGTCATAATAAAATATTTATAAGTGAAATTTCAATAATCAACAAAGCTCACAGGCACTTGTGCCAAATAACAAAATATATTGATGGCTTGATGCTCCATACATGCAGATGTGAAAGTTACTCTTTCATGACATTGTAAATTGTACAGAACAATTGACTATCAAATGAACTGAAACATTGAATCTAAATCTTTAACCAATGGGGAAAATTATACATTTAACTCAAGAAGCATGACCCAAGAACAATAACATCAGAAGATCTACTGTAAAAGGCCATCACTACTATAGTATACATCACTTCAATGAAGAAGCAACAATCATATAAGCAGTAAGACTTCTCTAGATCAGCATTCAGGGTACTGCATTTAAATTGCACAGAGTCTCAGACACACACATGCAGTTGCAGAGAGAGAGAGAGAGAGAGAGGGAACGAAGAACCTGCAGCTTCAGTTGCATGAGATCCGGGTGCTACTCCGATATCCACCTAACCATGTTTAAATGAAGATTATCAAAAACAGACATAACCAAGAAGGTACAACTTTAACAGCACAGATGCTCAAAGACCAGTTAAAAATTTGATCTAAATTCCATAAGTGGTATAAATGAGGCTTTAATGGGCACCCTAGACTGACAATGCGTATATCATAAAAATCCAGTGACAGTACAAACATGTTGTAGTTCATGATAAAAAAGAAAAAAAATGCATGGATTATGTTTAGGATGCCAGATAGACAGTACCTGGGGAAGCAGGATATCATATAGCAAGTATAACAGAAGCTAAATATGTTACTATCTGAACATTGTGATGTGGCACCTATTCAACTCGAGAGCATTAATATCAACAAAACTAATGCCTAAATCACCTTCTAAGTTCTACCTAAGGTTCCAGAATTTTTAGCCAGAGATATCATTCTTATCATTTTTTTTGTGGGATAGACTTGTTTTCTTAGCTTCCTTCTGAGTTTTAGCTAATGGTTTTTTAAGTGTGTTTCTTTATCTGATATTCAAAATGACAGGGTTGTTCATTTGTTTTTTTTTTTTCTTTTACTACATTGCTTTCGTTTCTGTTTTAGAAGAGTTCTTGATCCTCCTACATTGTATGCCTTTCCTCTCTTAACGAATTCTAAAGATCAAAGGAAAATAAAAAGCTCTACCTTAAGGTTCATTCTTTAGCTGCATCACTGGCATGGGCAACTAAGAAGACTTAATTGGTCCATGGTGCAAAGACATACATAAAAATAGCACATACTTATACAGTTATGCATCTCATTGTTGAGTAATTGCAGAATTCAATGTAAAACAAGTTTTGACAAGTTGCCCAGAAAAAAATAATTTAATAGTTTATTATATTATTCCAAACTAAACATCAACAACCAGCCTAATTTCACATGTTTGACTCAATACTAGCTTTTACAAGACTAATTTTGGAATCCTGCACATGCAACCATTTTCTCCAATCATTCTTACCCGGCTATATTGCGTAGGTCTTACCCTATCATTTCTGCCCATGTTATTCCTTGTGTACATCCCTATATCCTCTTCCTGATCCTCCAAAATGCAAAAGGGGACATTAGCTTCTCCCCTTTATATAGCCCTTATTAAGTCTATATTGCTTCCAAGTATCATTAATAACGACAGTTCCTTTTCTGAAATATACATGTAAAACTACACCAGATTAATGTCTGATATTCAACGCATGATTCATGTGTCAATAGACTCAGTACCCACTTTTCCACAAGAATCTCACCCGTATACTAACTTAATAGCCAAAACAAAAATTGTAAGCGGATTGAATCATAAAAATATAATTGTTGATACCTTGTAGCGCGAAGGAAGGCTTCTCGTAAGTTTCACCCGTAAGCATAGACCTATAATTGTTGCCATGCTACAATGTTCAACTGTAGGAGTAAACGTAACTCTGAAGCAAAGCATCATTACCCAATATCACAAGAACAGGTAAGATACATAAATGAACCAAATAAAAACTCTAAAAGAGATTAAAAAAAAAACTTTTCAGTACCTGACATAACTGTGCTCGTCATCTACTTCAATTGCATCTTCCGTTATCACTTTGAGCTCTTCCAAGGAGTAAGGATGCTCTGGGTCTTTAATATCCCTTAGATGATTTGAAAATGTTAAGAAAATTGATCGTATAATTGAATGCATAGAACTTTAAAATTTTCCCCCGTCGAGAATTATGTCTACTTTCTAATGCTTCAAATTCAAAAGATTCACAGAAACTGAAGCACACACAAAATATATAAAAGGATTGAAATTGAAAAGGATATCAAAAACTTCTTGTTGGGCAATTGGTTCCACAGAGTAGTCATCGGCAAAGGATGGCGCAGTGCGAGCTCGACGCTCTTTCTTTTCGTAGATTATAGGGTTAGCGTTTATTAACCCGGACACCATTTTTCCTCCTTACAATTGTGCTCTGCTTCAGTTTCAAATCGATACACAGGGGCAGGCTCAAATTAGGGCAAGAAATGGGAAAGTGGAGAGATTTTGTTAGGTAAAGGAGGAATGCATATGGTTGGGGTGATGGACCCAAATATATTGATAACTCTATAGCTCCGACTCCGACCGATTTGGATCCTTCATATAAGAATAATTTATTGTGAGTCGTCAGATACAATATAAACAAGAACAAACAGGTCGGATAGGATAGGAAAACCTTTAAATCTAACATAATTACGTGAGAGGATTTGAATTACCATAAGGTAGGAATTTTGACTTGATTATAACTTAGAGCTGAAGATGTTGGTTAATTTTTTTAAATAGTTTAAAATTAATAATTTTTTATATAAAAAAAATTAAAATACAACCTATGTGTTTTTAAAATATAAATACAACCTATAATCAAGTTATTAAATTTCATTTCGAGGTACTGTTTCGGTTATTCAGGAAACGGAAACGTTTCAAAACATTTCAAAAATTTTGTGGAAACGAATGATTTTTTAAGAAACGTTTCGAATAAGTTTAAATAATATATATTTTT